>VZTO01006060.1:1139-24367 GCA_013400615.1 Syrrhaptes paradoxus | reverse complement strand
CTTCAAATTGCTGGAGCGGTTTGCCTGGCGTCTGCATCTTCACTCTCTACAAAACTGACAGTTCAGTACTATTGGACCACTAAAATACTTTGTGCTTTGACTAGCAGGCATTCTAGGGAGGTAATACCTTCTAGAAAAACATGTTAAGTACGTTAATTATTCACATGATTTGTTCTGTGATTATCCTTCTGAGAAATGTCCTGCTAGCTACAGTGTTCCACCATCAATTTGAAGACAGCAGTTCAGTATTAAGCTTGATAACTTGAGGTTGGTAGATAAGTCTTTTCCTGTTTCTTCCACAGGTCGAGCAGACCCCGAGTGCATGCTTGGTCACTTACTGAGGATACTTTTCAAGAATGATGATTTCATGAATGCGGTAGGTTTGCTCTGAGAACTGTATCTATCAGTTCCTGACACCTTCTTATGGTTTTTGTTTACTCTGTGCTGGTTGACCTCAGTACTTGTGCTTGTTTAATATTTGTTTTACTGGTGTCAGGACTATCTCTTCCATAGCAGTGGTTTTTAAAGTGGGTTGAAGTGCAACGTGAATACATGGTTAAAAGCATAATTAATTTCTGTAATGAAAATTAATACCACTAATTCCAGTGCCTTGACTCTGAATGCTTGGAAATGCAGGACTGCCTGTAAGAGTAGAGGAGTATATCAGCTCTAGAAGACTCGAGCAGAGAATTAGGAGGCAAGACTGTCTGGCTTTCCTCTTACATTGCTATACTCTAACATGAGTTAATAGCTGGAATTTTTGTTACCGTCACCTCCCTGCAAGCACCTGCATCAGTATACATTGCTGTAAGGATTCTGGCAGATTGCTTGCATGTAGCTTTCTGTCTTAAACTGCAAGCAATAAGCAAATGTAGATGTCATTTAAAATGTTGCATTTTTTATGTTAATTTTTTCAGCTATTACCTTTTCATGCTTGCTGTGTTACTGAACTGTAATTGTTTTGGGGGGGCACTGTCTTTATGAATCAGTTCAAGATAGCTATTTAGCCAATGAACAACAGATCAGAGGGGAATTCTGTTTCTCTGGGAAGTAATTTCAACTTCTGAGGCACTGGAGGGAGTAGGTTAAAGGCTAGTTGTCTTTAGATCAAGGGTGTACATACTGACATATCTTACTGTATTGCTTTTGTGCTGTGGGAGTTGTGAGGCTTTCACTGCACTGGTTTTGGTCAGAGTTGAATTTCAAACCAATGCTGTTCCTGATCTTCTCTAGCTAGTGAATGCTTATGTGATGACAAGCAGAGAACCTCCCTTAAACACTGCTGCCTGCCGACTTCTTCTGGATATCATGCCGGGACTGGAAACAGCTGTTGTCTTTCAGGAAAAGGTATCATCTATACTAAGGCTTGGTTTTTAAGCTTGGTGTATTATGTATTCCAATAGTTCTTCCCACAGAAGAAACTAGTAAAAAGCCATATTGAAATCCTGTCTCTGGGAGACGATCTGTTTGATCTTACTAATGGTTTGGGGCTTTTTGATGTTGGCTTGCTCAAGTGATCAAGTCTTGGGTATTTTCCAGCTTGTAAGGTGTAGCGGTTGGTGAGTAGTCATTAGTGTAAAGAGTTCCTCTGTCACCAGGTAGCCTGCTTATTTAAGTGACTTCAATTTAGCCCTAGTGAACTTTTAGTGAAATGTAAGAAATTTAGCCAAATTCCGTTCTATTTGGTTTAAGTTCAACTCAGCTTCTTTGAAATCTGCTAAATTACTGGAGATTTATATTAGTGAAACTGACAGGAGCTTTGGGCTTGTTTGTTTTGACTAATCAATTTATGCTTGTAGTGTTTTGCTACTTCCTAGACAGTAGGTTGACTGGCCACTTCAGAANAAGGACATATGCAACGGGGCTCTTAGGAGGAGCTATGGAAAACCAAGATATTGCTGCGAATTACAGGGATGAGAACTCACAACTGGTAATGATCTCTTGATCACTTTCCTTTTTTGGAGGGCAGATGCCTTAACCTTATTTTTAATTGTTATTTCACACTTTACGCTGTGGAGTTGATTATATGGTAAGAACAAAAAACACAGCCTATGTGAGTTGTATGATCAAGGAAATAAATGTATTCTCATGTATTCTTCTTTTCTGAAACAGGTGGCTTTGGTGCTTCGACGGCTACGAGAGCTACAGGTTACTGAAATGACCACAAAACAAGAAAACAAGCGTCCCAGTCCTCGGAAAGTGCCATCAGATCCTCTGCTGCCTCTAGATGAAGAGGCTGTGGATATGGATTATGGGGAGATGGCAGTAGATGGAGAGCAAGAGGAAGTTTCTGGGGATATGGAGATCTCCTTTCATCTTGATTCAAGTCACAAGACCAGTAGCAGAGTAAACTCTGCTACAAAGCTAGATGATGGGGGACTGAGAAAAGGCAAATCAGGGAAACAGCATGAAAGAGACGGCTTCCGGAAGGCCAAGCAAAAATTGGGCTTCTCTACTTCAGAACCAGAGCGGATGTTTGTGGAACTGTCCAACAGCAGCTGGTCAGAAATGTCCCCATGGGTGATTGGCACTAATTATACGCTTTATCCTTTGACTCCCGCCATAGAGCAGAGGCTAATTCTTCAGTACCTGACTCCCTTAGGGGAGTACCAAGAGGTGAGCATATGAAGGTGGGAGGAAGCACTCTGTTCTTGAATTCTCTTGACAAAACCATGAGTGGTATTGTGGGGAAAAATTTGCAGAACTGTTATATTGCTCTCTGATGCTTCCTGATATGATTAAGATCTGTAACCTCTCCTGAGTTGTTTATGGCTTTCACATTGATGAAGTCATTAGTTTTGGTATCAACTGGTAGGTAACACTCAAAACTAAACCTAGCAGGTATGTGGTCTAGTAGTTAGAGCATGACACTAGGAATTTTGATCCTGGTTTCTGTGAAGTTTCGTGATTGTTTATATGACACAGGGCAAGTCACTTTGTTTGAAATACAGACATTTTTCCTGTTTCCTCTGGAGTATGTGGTAGACTCCCACAATTAGAAGTCTGAGGAAATAATGAACTTGAAATTCTGAATTAAATGGTTTGTGTAGCCCCTGCAGTAGTTCTGATGAGAAACAGCAGTGCCCATGTTATGCAGGTGCTTTTGAGAGCTGTTGCTACTTAAATGGATGAAGTAGTTCGGCAGTGTCAGATCTACCAGTGTGTTGCCTTTTTCCTTTTTTTAACTGTAAAACTCAAGTTAGCATAGGTCTGCAGGCCACCTTTATCTCTGTTTAATCTTTTTTTCAGGTGGTTTAACTTATTTTGAAATAGAACAAAGCAACACAGTTTGCTTTGTGATACATGTTGTGTGTGTGCACATGTGTGCCTTGCTTCTATGAGAGCCAAAGCAACCATTATCCCTCTAACCCTGCATGCTGACTGGATCACTTCATATACTGGCTGTAATAGGATATAAAAATAGGAATTAATACTATAAAGATGTTACAGAAAGAATTGTGCAAAGGGTTTTGGTTTCTTGCCCTGCTCTCCTGTTTTTTCTGTTCAGTTGGGTAGTTGTCTTTGCACAGATGGAAAGTGGAACCTATCGCCAGGGTGGTATCTGTGTGGATTTGCCATAGCCGCACTTGAAGGAGAGTCTTAAGATTTCCGTGTGGCAGCTGTCATGCACCTTGCTGCAGTCAGCAGATGTATTACAAGAGGTCTGTTAACCTTTATTGCTTCCTATGGATGGAGCTGGTTACCACTGACCTCTCATAACAGGTATCTGCTAATAGGGGAAAATTGGGGGTTTGAGAGAGTGGAAAAGAAAACAGAGCTTGTATTTCCTATGAAACATTCAGCTCGTTTCCCATTTTTATTTTTCTCAGCTACTACCCATCTTTATGCAACTGGGATCAAGGGAGCTGATGATGTACTACATTGATTTGAAGCGAACCAACGATGTGCTGCTCACTTTTGAAGCCCTTAAGGTAAACTACTTTCATAATGCATAAAATGTACCATAAACATTGTAAAAGCGTTGAGTATATGTCTGCTGCATGTGTCAAAGGCAAACGCTCACCTTCTTTAGGCCTNAAAAAAAAAGGGATGGGGGGAGAGCGATGGTAAAAAGATCTTAGTTTTGCAGGAAGCACCATTAATTTCACCTGCCATCTGCCTATCTGATGATAAAAATTCCTTTTTCTGTCTAACTCTTGTGTTCCTGCTACCCTTAGATGGCATTCCTGAGTTGTTCCACTGCCTGTCATCTCAAGGGACATTTGTAAGGAGTAAAAAGTGTAACTGTCTTATTCCCAGAAGCCCTGGCATGACATTTCTGAGCTTAATGTTTGAAGTAAAGTAGTTTTGTGTGAGTAGTCTTTAGGTTACCTCCCTGAGGTACAAAACCACACAAAATAACTTTTGTCAAGCCAATCCTGCAGTGCGGCAGCACAAGTGATATTTTTCTGCACGTTCTTAACCTCTTTCACAGTAACTTCTCTGCCTCTGGGCCTCAAGTATCATCTTTCTCTCAATTTCATTGTTGTTTATCTGATTATTTATTTCCAAGGAGCAGTGTTTCTACAAAAGGTGTAGGTTACCTCAGCTGGGAGTGGGCTGGAGTTTACAATGGTTCTTACTGTTTCCTCTAAGGTGTGGGTAATACAGAAAAGAAAGTAGTAAATTTCAGTGCAGCTGCAAACTTCAGTTTTAACAATAGCCTTTAAACTGAATTTTATAAAATTTTTCTTGCCAGCAATATGGCATGTGTAAAGTGTGAATGCAAATTTAAATATGTCTTAGTGATAATAGATAGTGAGTTAATATGAAAAGAACGGGAAGACTCTAGGTGGCCTATTGGATAATTTCTGAGTTGCTCTGCTCTTCTTCTGTTTCTTTTGCAAGATGCGTAAAACACAGTGATTAGTGCTTTTNTTTTTTTTTTTTTTTTTTGCATTTGTCATTGAGATAAATATTCTATTCTGAAGTTAAATAGAATGGGAGGGGGAAATAAGGTGGACAAAGCACGAAGTGCTTGTTTTTTCTGCCATCTGTTTTTTTGTGGGGCAGGGTAGGGAATGGACTTGATGACAGTTTGAAGAGTTCCAGTCTAATCTGCTTTTGTCCTTCCTTAGCATTTGGCGTCATTGCTGCTGCACAACAAGTTTGCAACGGAGTTTGTTGCTCATGGAGGAGTACAAAAGTTGCTGGAGATTCCTCGTCCTTCCATGGCAGCAACAGGGGTCTCTATGTGCTTATATTATTTGTCTTACAATCAAGATGCCATGGAGAGGGTAAGAGGCATTCTTTTACTGTAACTGCAGTGATTCCCATAATTTTTTAGTATTTCTACCTGTGTTCAAACAGTGAATAAACATCTCCTAAGCTAAAAGGCAAATCTATATAGAAGACTTTGGTATGTGCAGAGGAAATAGGAAGTATATGAATAATGGTGTATTTGGGTGTTTGATTTCAAGTGTGTGGATTTCAGTTCCTAGGGAATTAACTGAAGACCTCCCTCTTGTCAGCCTTGTCTCGATACTTTTGTTACCCTTTTCACCCTGTTATTCCCTCTTTCCCTCAAAAAAACAAACAAAACCCCTCCTCCATTCTCCTTTGTCTTTCCTTCCCATCTGTTCCAATGGACTCCTATATCTGAGATTGTTATTTAACATGCACAGTCCCAGTGTGGATAGCTTCAGTGTTACACCGTACCTCACTCAGATTCCAGACAGCAGTGCAACTTCTGTGGTGGCACAGCAGAAGACCAATGCAGGTCTGGTCTAGATTGTGCAGAAAATAAAATTAAATGACACTAAGGGTTCTCTGTGGCCTGAGCTTATAAATGTTGAAGCAGCTGATCATGAAGGTAAAGTTCCTCACCTCATATTTTAAAACAGAAAAAAATTCTTAAAAGAAATCCTCCTCTCAGTTCAGTCAGTAGTGTTCCTCTAGCAAGCATCCCTTCAGACAGGTTGATCTGGCAGTCCACCCTTAAGCTTCACTTTCCCAGGTACTTTAAATAGTGATTCTCTTTCCTTTTTTATTTTCTGTACTGGCAGCAGCACTGCGTGCTGAAGCAGGTCTATAAACTTACACAGTTTAGATCTAAAGTTGCTACCATGCCAAGAAAAAAAAAAATAGCATTCAGCTTGTGAGCTTTAGTACTGGTGTATGGGAGTGTCCTGCTTCTGAGATTAATTCAGAGCAACTGCAAAGTTGTAGCCTTAAGCCTTCCAACTCTGCTCTGCTTTGAGTGATGGCTTTTGATTCCTGGCCTGTCTCTGGCATTGTCTAGTTGTTTTTTGTTTCTGTTTTTTTCTAGATGAAAATGGAAACTGTACATGTCTGCTTATCCTTTTCTAGTTTTTGATGCAGTCTGAATGTGTGTTGTGATTTAACATGCTTAAGACTCCTGAGCACACGGAGGCTGGACTGGTAGTGGTTGTTTAAGGCTGTACCTGTATGGATTCTGCTGGCATTTGTGTTCTGTAGGCATTTGTACGAGCGAGTTCAAAAACCTTTTGGTAATCATGGTTGATCAGGGCTGTCTGTGTCCTCCATTATATCCCTTATGAGGGCAAGCAGGGCGAAATGGATGCAACATTCCTTCCACTTCTTTTTGCCGTTATGACAGAAAGATGGACCCTGGCTGCATATGACCTGCATCTGAACTGTGTCATAAGAAAACTCTCTACACTCCTTTTCCTTAATTTTTTTTCCCCCTGATTCTACTTGCTGCTTGCATGGTTGTTCAAAAGGGAAACCGAAAGCCATGACAGGGTGCTGCATGAGGGTTCCTTCTGCTTGACATCCTTGAGTCGTATCATAAAATGATACAGCTGTTTTGTAGTGACACTGTCTCATCTGCCAGATGTTATCCCCAATATCTACACATACCAGGTAGAGCAGGTTTCTGTTGTACATTCCTCTCTTGTCTTTGGATTTAAGAGGAAGCCAGTTTCAAGGGGCAGTCTCTTGTCACTTAAACCTGAGGCTTGGCACAGACTTGGGGTGGAAGCAAGGCTGGAGCTGGTAGCACTGTATTCTCTGAATATGTCCAACACCAGCAGAGAAGAGATGAAAAGCATCTGCTAACTACTTGGCAGATGGCAACTGGTGCCAGTGCTTCAGCTCTCTGTGCTGACCCTCTTGGTGCTGACCCTGGCAGAGGGTTCCAGGTTCCTCACTGGAAGCTCACAAACATATGCAAAAGAGCAGCTCTGAGCACAGCCCCTGCCTCCGAGATGTGCAGGCCATGAGAAGGGAAAAAAGACCAGCTCAGTTGTCTGGGAATGGGCCACGTGCTAGTCCTACATTGCCACATCATGGCCTTTATTAGACTCAGTGGGGCTTCCTTTTACTTACCTGGAAATGAGACTTTTTATTTCATGTCTCAAATGTCCCAAGTCAAGCTGGGAGTAACTGATATTTGTCTTCTGTCTGTTTGCCCCTCAAAGAACCTTCATTCTCCTTGGACAAATTCTCTTCAGCAGTCTGTTTGAAGTCCTTCTCAAGAATGTTCTTTTGCTTTCTAGGTGTGCATGCACCCCCATAATGTGCTTTCAGATGTGGTAAACTACACCTTATGGCTGATGGAGTGCTCCCATGCCTCAGGCTGCTGCCACGCTACCATGTTCTTCTCCATTTGCTTCTCCTTCCGTGCTGTCCTGGAGCTCTTTGACAGGCATGATGGCCTTCGACGTCTGGTTAACCTGGTAAGGCTTATAGTTTTGTGTGGTGAACAGGGTTTTAGTGTCAGGTTTTGCAGCCTTTACGGTGCAACTGTGAAGAATTCTGTTAGTGTTTGTTTGTTTGTTGGATTTTTTTTTTGCTCCTAAATTCCCAAGAGATGGAGATGTGGGGTGAGTTTTCTAAGTAATGGAGATATGTATCCTTTCATCTTTGTTTGTTTTCTTATTATTATTATTATTATGATTGTCCAGAGACTTGCTACCCTTTGAGAGCTTTTTGGTGCAACTCTTGGGTTAACAGCTCTTACTCATGCAGTGGTGGCTTAGTGGTAGTTAAAATGTGTCCATTCCACATAGGTGTGGTGTTGCCATGCACCCTTTTGGGTGGAGGTCCATCCAGCTGTGTTCCAGGAGAGGCACAGCTGTGTTTGTGCTGTGGTAGTCACACTACCTTATGAGCACAGATTATCCTGTTCATGTACAAAAGCTGATACGTCTGCATGGTGTTGCTGTGCAGCCCTTGTAGCTTGAGTTGAGAGGGATGTCAACGCTGCGGGGTGTAAGCACGCTTTGTGTTGTGTAATATGATGTCTAACAGTGTTAGGCACAGTGTTGCCTGCAGATCTACATTGATGTCACTTCTGGATTTCTTTCTTCATAGACAGTGAAGGAGGGGGAATTGTTCTTTTTAGACTTAACTATTTATCCATGCAGACAGTCTTTTCTGTTCAGACAGGTCTCGTCAGCTCTTGGAGAGTGTGCTTGTATGTCTTCTATAGCAAAGTCAGTTTGTTTAGGTGTAGCACAAGTGCAGCTGAGAGTTGTAGGTGCTTTTTTATGATGAAGAATGAGCTGATGAAACTTTTATTTTTTTTTCCTACCCAACCTCCTTCTGAAGATAAGCACTCTTGAGATCTTAAACCTGGAAGACCAAGGAGCTCTCCTGAGTGATGATGAGATCTTTGCCAGTCGCCAGACTGGGAAACACACCTGCATGGCCTTGCGTAGATACTTTGAGGCTCACCTTGCTATCAAACTTGAACAGGTGAAGCAGTCACTCCAGCGCACTGAAGGTGGTATTCTGGTCCATCCGCAGCCCCCCTACAAGGTGAGCAGCATGTTGCAGGCTTTTAACATGGTTACTGTGTTTTTCAAGTTAATCCAAGCTGCAGGAATATGTGGGTGTCTTAGGAAGCCAGGGGAATTACTAGGCAGTGTGCTATTTATAGGGATAGGGATTTTTTTTATTTGTACTTTTTTCCTGCCTTGCGGAATGACACTGCAATAGAAAAATACAGAAGAGCCTTTGAGGTTCATCTGAACTGCATTTGATTAAGGTTCCTGCTCATCTGCTTTGGTTCCCCTTCCAGCTCTCAAAAAGGTAGGTAAAAGGCAGGTTATTTTTGATACTTGTGGGTTTTTCTATGCTTTCAATCTCTGAAAGGACAAATCTCTATGTACGGAAACATGTATAATGTTGAAAAACTTGGAAATAAGTTTAATAATGACACATGAAATGTGTCTTTTAGACACCATAGTTTTTAGGAATGCCCTGGGAGATTCTTGTGTTGGTCATGGGGTTTTTTCCCTACTTTCTCCCTGCAAAGGAATTTTTTTTAAAAACTGAATTTTATGGCTGCTTGTTTTGAGGGTGCATTCACCTATGGTTCCTGATTTGATTTATGAAGGCTTTCTGGAAGAGCTGAAAGAAGAGCTGAAATAAATAACTTATTTTCAGTAACTAAAGAAATGTGTATATGCGGTTGCCTTCTTGTATATTTAAAAAAATGCATTGAAAGGCAAGCTTGTTAGGAATTTCCTTTTTTCTTTAGTATGCTTTGTAGCTGGAGCTTAGAAACTGTAACTGAAATTTTTTTGTAACCTTTTTAAATACTTTAGCATAAATTTATTTAGAATGATGGTCTAGTAACAACTAAATTAGTAGCTTAAAAGCAGAGTAGAATTTTAATGTAACGTGACTTTTTTCTTCTTAAGCCTTTTGGGACTGCAAAGAAACTTAAAGGATATTATTCTTAAGCTTATTGTACATTATAGTGAAAATTGCTGTATTCTTTTATAGCTAGGGAATAAACCAGAAAGTAAATACTTAATCAGCAAGAAACTGTGGTAGTCTAATCTTTGTGAATGCAGTTTTCAGTTAAATCCCAGCAGTGGGGGGTGTGATGTGCGAGTTTGTAACCCTTGTGATCTCTTTGTAATTTTTCCTACTCACTTCCCTGCAGGCCTGTTCGTATACTCATGAGCAGATTGTAGAGATGATGGAGTTCCTGATTGAGTATGGTCCAGCACAGCTCTATTGGGAGCCAGCAGAGGTTTTTCTCAAATTGTCTTGTGTCCAACTCATGCTTCAGCTTATTTCAATAGCATGCAACTGGAAGACGTACTATGCAAGGTGAGCAGTTTGCTGTAGTACTGTATTTTAGTGCAGTAAGCTGTGACTCTCGGGCAGGACATTACATTTCTAGATTTTCTACCTTTCTGATCCCATTTAAAACAGGCACATACTGGTCAGTGCTGTTAGGGCCTGTGCTGTGGCTACACAGTGCTTATGAAAGTTAACACCGTGGAAAGCAGGACTGAAATCTTGAGGTAGAAAGAGCAATGTAATGAGATTTCTGAAGAGCCAAAATGCCTCAGGCCTTTGATTTCACAGAAATCAGCGTCATAGTGGAGCATAATCACAATCCTGTACCACTTTCTATTTGTCTCAAAATGTGTTTACCTTTTTGTTAGAGACGGGTTAGAAAACCTTCAAAGTAGAGGGTGAAACCAAGACAAATCTTAATCGGGGAAACAGGTGGAGTATCTCTTTGGATGTAGTAAGCTTAGTTGACTCCAGAGAGGACACTGTGTATCACTTTGTTGATTTTGTTGGTATTTGAAGTTTACTGAGCAGAGGTAGCTGTGCAAAGGAGTTGTGTGAGTATGCAACAAGCCAGCATTTGAGAGAGGAAAAAGACTGAAGATTATTACTGTGTGTTGCTTGGGTTCATGTCCCTAGATAAGCTACCAGCTGTTAAACTCAGCATGTTGGTACAGGGGCTCACCTTGTGATGCCACATTTGAGTTTCTTCCATGTCTTGGCCACAGACAAGCTGTGGGGGCACCGTGATATTCTGTTATCTTTCTATGGCACCTCTTCCCTCCACCTCCCCACCTGAAAAAAAAACAATCTTCAGCATTCTTACTATAGCAAAAGAAAGGGAACTGCTGCCAGGCAGTTAGGATACCATTAGGATCCTGTTCCCAGCTCAAAAGGAGGATGAGTGCAAAGTTCCAACCTCTCTTTATCCCAATGGCCATCTGCTCCCCCGCCTGAAGCTGTAGTCCTCTCTAGAGATGTGTTCACTGGTGGGTCACTGCTATAACTAGTTGTCATCAGCTGTATTCTTGTCACCAGGACTCCCTCCTTATTGCTGCTCCCTGCAGGAGCTCCTTGCCTAACAACTTGAAAGAACTTTGAAATCTGTTTTGCTTCTGCAATCCCCCACCTCCCTCCCTCTCTCTCAGGCTGCACTCTCCTGGGTAGTTGCTGTTCTGCTGTTTTTTACTCTCTGCAGCTGTTTCCTAATTGCTACCTGGGTTAACTCCTACCTTTCCATACAAGCTTACAAACCTTCTCCCTCTTTTCTTCCTTTGTTCTTCTCTTCCACCTCTTGCTTAGCAGCCCCTTTCATCTGCCATAGACCTGTGTTTCTCTTAAACTGGTGCCTGAGTGGATGCCTTTTTTCTTGTCACAATTGTCTGTGTTACTGCTAAACGATTTCCCTTCACTTCAGAAAAACTTCCTTTCTAATTGACAGGTAACAGAGTGTTTTAGACAGCAGTGTTTCTCAACTAAGATACATAGTTAGATTAGCTTAATTTAGAATGCTTTTGTGGTCGAGTCTTAACATTCTTGTTTTTATAAATACAAAATTACAGTAATTTTAGGAGCCTGTGGGCAGGGTAGGATAAATGTTGACAGACTGCAGGCAATGGTGTGCATGGGACCACTGCCTTCTGTGGACGCCAGCCCTTTAAAAGTGGGACATTCTAAAATCAAAAGGCACCATCAAATACATCAGATGTGACTGACTGACTCCTGTTTGTTGGAGTAGAGTGAATACCATTTTATGTTATTGAAACAATTTTGTATGTACACCTCTCAGAAGTTCTTCTGTTGTTGTCTTCCAGGAATGACACAGTGCGATATGCTTTGGATGTACTAGCCATCCTGACTGTGGTTCCTAAAATCCAGTTGCAGCTGGCAGAACCTGTGGATGTGTTAGATGAAGCTGGATCCACTGTTTCCACTGTGGGTAAGCTGAGTATGGTCCTTATGACTTACACACTTTTCAAATTGTCTTGTGCTATGTGGCTTTTCAGTTGGCTGTTTCTCACCTATAGTGAGACAAGGGTTAAAAATAATTCAGTTGTTGTCAGAGATGCAAATGGGAGAGTAGACTGTGGTTAGAATTGTGTCATGATTAGCACTGTGGCTGTGTTACAAATTCGGAGGCATAGTGTTTGGCTTGCACTTGTTTTCAAGAGCTCATTAAATGCAGATGGAGGCAAATCCACTTTTGCAATGGGACTATTAGGTTATGGGGTAATGCGGTAGTGCATTTGAGAATATGGGAGAGGAACAATTATTGCTATCTATTTGAGTTATGGTCTGGCTACCTGCAGATTCAGTATGCAAATGAATGAGATGTGCCTGGATCAGATCTAAGACATGCATTAAATGGAGTGTGACTTTTTTTTTTAAGAAAAGAAAAATAAAAGGCAGGCAGAGTACTAGATATAGGCAAAAGACATTTTCTTTTGCACAAAACCTTTCTCTAGGTGAAACCCCAGTTCTTTCTTGAGTGATGGTTTTGATTCTCTGAAGGGGACAAGAAATTAACAGGAACACTGTCTTGGGGTAAAAAAAACAAACACAAATTTTCATTTTTGTGTGACTCCCATTTGGAAGCTGTGATATAATTTATGTTTTTGTCTTCATAACATGGTTCCCTTCCTTCCTCTCTGTTTCCATTTCATTAGTATTTATACAAGAGATTTGCTTTCTGCAACAAGAATCAGGGACGTGCCCATGCGTCTTTCCCCTGTGCCAGGTATCTCAGAGTTTGTGATCCTAGCCATGCCTGATCACCTTCTCTGAAAGACTGTTTGACTTTCTGCTTAGTGATGATGAAGTGGAGGAGCATCAGTGTAGCAAAACGTTTTGCCTAGGAGGTAGAAGTATGTCTTACACTGGTTAGGAGAACTTAAGAAATTGCCAGAATGAAGAGAATTACCTATTTTTCTCAAATTTGATGAAGACTCTTTTACTTGTCTGATGAACTGTTTAAGGTACATTTTAGAGTACTAAAGAAACTATTTCTTTTCCTCACTAGGTATTAGTATCATCCTTGGAGTTGCTGAGGGTGAATTTTTCATCCACGATGCTGAGATTCAGAAATCAGCCCTTCAGATCATCATCAATTGTGTATGTGGCCCAGATAACCGGATCTCCAGTATCGGCAAATTCATCTCTGGAACTCCTCGGCGAAAGCTTCCTCAGGCCCCCAAAAGCAGCGAGCACACATTAGCGAAGATGTGGAACGTGGTACAGTCCAACAATGGCATCAAAGTGCTGCTGTCATTGCTGTCTATAAAGATGCCGATCACAGACGCAGATCAGATCCGAGCATTAGCCTGCAAAGCCTTGGTGGGGCTCTCGCGCAGCAGTACTGTCCGGCAGATTATCAGCAAGCTCCCCCTCTTCAGCAGCTGTCAAATTCAGCAGCTGATGAAAGAGCCGGTGCTTCAGGACAAGCGCAGCGAGCACGTGAAGTTCTGCAAATATGCTGCTGAGCTGATAGAGCGTGTCTCGGGGAAGCCGTTGCTGATTGGCACAGATGTGTCTCTGGCTCGGTTGCAGAAAGCAGATGTGGTGGCCCAGTCAAGGATCACGTTTCCTGAGAAGGAGCTGCTGCTCTTGATTCGGAACCATCTTATCTCTAAGGGCCTAGGAGAAACTGCATCTATCCTCACTAAAGAGGCTGACCTACCCATGACTGCAGCATCTCATTCATCTGCCTTCACCCCTGTTACGGCTGCTGCCTCTCCTGTGACCCTGCCTCGCACTCCTCGTATAGCTAATGGCATCTCAGCCCGTTTGACTAGCCACACTTCTGTAGGTTCCACTGCCACCTCTGTCCATGCTCAGGCCAGGCCATCTGCATCCCAGGGTCCACTTGCCCTTCCAGGCCCTTCTTATGCCAGCAACTCTCCTCTGATCGGCAGGATTAGCTTTGTCAGGGAGAGGCCGTCTCCCTGCAATGGCAGAAAAATCAGAGTGTTGCGACAGAAATCGGACCATGGCGCCTACAGCCAGAGCCCAGCTATCAAAAAGCAGCTGGACAGACACCTTCCTTCCCCACCCACGCTGGACAGTATAATCACAGAGTATCTTAGGGAGCAGCACGCCCGCTGCAAGAACCCTGTTGCCACCTGTCCCCCTTTCTCTCTCTTTACTCCCCACCAGTGTCCTGAGCCAAAACAGAGGCGCCAAGCGCCAACTAACTTTACCTCACGGCTGACCCGCAGGGCAGCCTTTCCGAAGTATGGAGGGGTGGATGGTGGCTGCTTTGATAGACACCTTATATTTAGCAGGTAAGGAAGAAAAATGTTTCTTGATCCATCTCAGGATGTGCTCTGTGCTGCAAAGCCTTACCTGGATTCAGACTGTGCAGTCCCACAGCGGAGTATCCCTGGAGAGAAAAGTGCTTTAGTTCAACGGTGACAAGTGGGAGAGCCTTGAAAGGCATTTTTAGAAGTTTTTCTGTTTTTCTTGTCCTTAGTATTGACCCTTGGTACATAAAACAGTATTTTCAGTATCATGTTAATTCATTAGCAGCATTGACTAATGAAGCTCATACCTCTTTGGAAGGTAAGTATCTAACGCCAGTTTTACATGAGTGTGCCATAGCCTTGAGGATGGCTGGCTGACAGATCACTATCACCTTGGGAAATTATGACAGGTTATTTGGCTGATGTGCCATAACTCCTTATGTTGAGTGTTTCAGAACTGTTAGAAAATGTTTAGCTAGCTATCTGTACTTATCTAGGTGACAGCATTATCTGTTTTCCATCAATCCAACTTTGAAGATGAACTCCAAGTGCTTCAACCTAATGATGTGCTTTAACAGAAGTACGTAGTAGTGCAAAACAAACCCTGAAAACTTGCCAACACTGTTGTAAGACTAGCACACGAGGGAGTATGTTACAGTTGACACTTAGTTTGTCCTAGAAGAAAACTATAACCAGTACCTACATTATTTTTAAGGACTGAATTTAATATCATCACAGCATTTCAGTTTTGCTTTTTTGCTCTCTTTCGGGTGACTCGTGTATTTCTACATTCTCTAGGTTCCGTCCAATTTCTGTGTTCAGGGAAGCAAATGAGGACGAGAGTGGCTTTACCTGTTGTGCATTTTCTGCAAGAGAACGATTCTTAATGCTGGGTACCTGCACGGGGCAGTTGAAACTCTATAATGTATTCAGTGGACAGGAAGAGGCCAGTTATAACTGCCATAACTCTGCCATCACGCACCTTGAGCCATCCAGGGTAAGTAATTAAAGACTGTTCTGAGTTTTAGAAGTTCTCACAGCCTAAGCCCTCATGTTTTGGGCCTGTCTGGATATGTACATCTAAAATGCACCTACTGGCTGGCCTGCAATACCTGTCATTAAAGTACTTGTAATAGTACTAGTTACATACTCTCTGTGAGTTTTACAGTTATTTTTTTCTTCCCGAGATAATAGAGAAGATGCACAGTGCCTGTGTGCCTTCATAAGTAATGAATATGTATGTCAGGAAGTGGAAAAATGCTTAAACTGACTAAGTATAAGTTCATCTTGTAAGTGTAAGTTAAAGTGCTCAGGTAAAATGATAATCTCTGTTTTCCCTGGTATTCTTTGCCCTTCCTCCCCCTCTGCTCCCATCTGGAAATACAGGATGGATCTTTATTGCTGACATCTGCTACGTGGAGCCAACCGCTGTCTGCATTGTGGGGAATGAAGTCTGTCTTTGATATGAAGTAGGTATACTCTGCTGTAGCTGTGGGGTACATTGCAGTTAGTAGAACCATTCAATAGAGGCAGAAACCCCAAGAACAAACTCTGTGAAAGAACAGCACAGCTCTCACAATGTCTCTTGTAAAAAATTTAAAAACGTGCTCCCTTTCTTATGTTTAGTATCTTCCCTATTTTCTTTGGTACAGACAGCTTTGCTGAATTCTAACTACCAGTGGAGCATTTTACCATTGTAGTATGCCATGGTCAATGGCAAAGGAAAGTCTTTTCTACATTTTTACTTTTTCTGTATTGTTGAAACCTCTGCTGGAGGTGTTGGGGTAGCGTGTGGTTCTCACAGGAAGTTTGAATCGGCAGTTCCTTGACTTCCTCACTGGCTCTGTCTACAGGCATTCCTTCCCTGATGACCACTATGTGGAGTTCAGCAAGCACTCTCAGGACAGGGTCATTGGCACAAAAGGAGACATTGCCCACGTAAGTACCAGTAAAGATCATGGTTCTGAAGCTGTGACAAGAACATAAGTCTTCACGTGACGTTTATTAACAGATCTGGGTGCTGTGATGCTCTGTGTAACTAATGAACTAAGAGGCTTTAGAAGAAACCTTTGAAAGTGTCAGACAGCTTCTCCCTGTGTTGTTTAGGCAAGCTATCCAATCTTGCCCTGTTTTTAACTTGGATTTATCTGGAAGTCAGATCAGTTTGTGTATTGTGTTTATCTGGTAAACAGATTTGCTTTCCAATTCTAGAGAACGAAAGCTAGGTTCTGGGGGACGTAACAGATCAAATTTATTTGAGAAGTTAGTCATAAATCCTTTGTATTAGTTAAAGCCCTCTTTTTATCTTTTTAGCTTCCAACAGTTTGTTGGGGTAAAGCTCAGAAAGTTGTCCTTCTGTGTAAATCCCAGGAATTTTAGCTTGTTTTCTGTAGTTTCTGGGGTTTTTTTCTGTCACTGTATGCTTTGGAGTTTTTATGTTTGTAAATACCATCTGCTCTGAAAGCAATTCCATTTCTGAAACAGTTTCTGGCTAAGTGGTACCGTGTGGCTGCAGCTTCCCAGCCCACTTTTCATAATGGCATTAGTTTCTCTGGAACTAATCCCGATTGTGTTGAAATGTATCAGTGAACCGGCAGTAAGCTGAGTACTGGCCAAAATGTGTCTTGAGACTTGGTTCCAGCTGTGAAAAACCATTAAAGGACTGTCAGGAAGGGTTATCTTTGGAATGCTCTCACCTGGAATGAAAAAGCAAAATGGGAAATGGAATGATTCGGGAAACTATCTAGAAGGGGGAACATGGGGTGATCTTAGGCACAGGTACATTACAAATTGTGACTAATCTTTCTTTTTCTTTTTAATCTGAAAGATCTATGATATTCAGACTGGCAACAAGCTGTTGACTCTGTTTAACCCAGATCTTGCCAACAACTACAAGAAGAACTGTGCCACCTTTAACCCCACTGATGACCTTGTCCTAAATGATGGTGTTCTCTGGGATGTCAGATCGGCACAAGCCATCCACAAGTTTGACAAATTCAACATGACCATCAGTGGTGTTTTCCATCCCAATGGGCTAGAGGTTATAGTCAACACAGAAAT
The DNA here is from genome assembly GCA_013400615.1 of Syrrhaptes paradoxus. NCBI lineage: Eukaryota > Metazoa > Chordata > Aves > Pterocliformes > Pteroclidae > Syrrhaptes > Syrrhaptes paradoxus. The sequence continues at coordinate 7,049 of VZTO01006060.1, read as the reverse complement.
TGTATCCTTTGGCCACTGTGGTAACTGATGCACTGGGACATAAAGAATTAGTATTTATAAATAAGTAGCTGTTTGCAGAAGCTGTATTAATGGTCTGCTGTATTACAGGTTATGTATGGTAGCAACAGTTTTTGTCTGTGAATCAAATAAGCAGGGACAGACAGACAGCTGGCTAATTTATATCTAGATTCTGCTTCTGATATGGCCTAGAGGAAATACTCAATACACAGAGAAACCAAGAGAGATTTTCTTTTCTAATATGCTCTGTGGTACCTCTGCTCTGTTCCCATCCGTTACCCAGATCAACCTTGAAGCTACTGCAGTAACCTCTCATGACTGGGAATGATGTTTTGAGCAAGAGCTTTTTCATTTTGACCATGTGGAAGGGGGTGTGGTGCTGGAATCAGACTCTGGCTCTGTCCTATTTGCAAGAGGGTGGCAATGAGGTTTCTTGAACGCATTTAATCAGGTGTTTGCCACTGTATTGAGAAGGAAATAGAAACTTTCAATTGCTTTTGCTCCTTAACCTGTATTTTTTTCAGTGGGACCTCCGAACTTTCCATTTGTTACACACAGTACCTGCACTGGATCAGTGTCGTGTGGTCTTCAACTATACTGGCACAGTTATGTATGGAGGTAGGACTTCTCTGTCTTATATTACTCCCCTTGGTCACCTCTGGTTTGAGATAAGTAGATGCTTGTTCAGTGAAATTGGAAGCTTCAGAGTCTGTCTAACTCCAGGCCTTACTGGCATGTGTGAGCTGGCATTTTTTCAGGATGTTTATGCTACGTGTATTGCTGACAAAGACAGTTTTCTCTGATATCAGCGATATCGCAACTCATTTGTGAGATTAAAAAGCAACCTATTGAAAAAGAAAATGTGTGTAACAGCAAATCTGTTTGTGCTTAAGAAAATAATTTTGTCCTCTGTATTAAGTTTCAGTGATCTGCAGTATTTATTAATAGGCAGCTCTGGAAGAGTAGATATTAAATGGGTCTTGCCAAGCTATTAAATAAAAAGAAAATTCATGTCAGAGTCTGATTTTGTCTTAAGTTGATTAATGATAGTGGTGAATGGAAGGGGGATTTGTGGAGTAATCTTTCCTTGTATCAGCTATGTTGCAAGCAGATGATGAAGATGACCTTCTGGAGGAGAGAATGAGAAGTCCCTTTGGCTCTTCTTTCAGAACATTTAATGCAACCGATTATAAACCTATAGGTAAGAGAGAAGCAAATAGTGTGGTCTGGAGGTTTGAAGGTTTATTGAAAGTTCTGCTTAGTAACATTCACTTTCTCCTCCCCTTTGCATGTATGGCAAAACAAGTTCTACTGCAACCTGTTCAGATTAAAGCATGTTTAACACTGAAATAGGTTCAAGTATCATATCCTGTTCAGTGTGTGATTGCCTTACTTGCTACTGTTTAGCAGTTCTGGCTTTATTTTCCTTTCCTCTTGCCAAGTAAAGCATAATGTCAGATAATAGGTCATTTGGCCAAGANGTCTCCAGCTTGCAAAGCTCCTGCAGCTAAGCTAATTGCTGCTACGGATATAAACAAATGTGGCTTTTGCTATTGAAAGGGGACATGGCTCACAACTCAGTTCCTTAGTTGCCACCTATCCCGGAAGATTGTCTGTTGTTTACTGTGCTTAGAGAAGCCAATAAATATATTATCACTGGAGAAGGCACTGCGCAGAACAGGTTGTGAACTTACTTGGCTATTTTTTATCACAGTCTCCAACATTTCTATTCTTTATTACAGGTTGAATTAGTTACAAGTGTTAATTTCACTTTTGTTTCAGCTGTTTCTTGTGCCAACATTTTATTATCTGCTTTTAGACACATATTGTTAGATCTTTTATTTCAGTGAGCATTGAGTAACATGCAGTTAACCACTGAGTTTGTTTTGTCATGTTTTCCAGCTACTATAGATGTAAAGCGGAATATCTTTGACTTGTGCACAGACAGCAAGGACTGCTATCTGGCTGTCATTGAGGTAAAGGAGCTAAGAATAAACTCCAGTCTCTGTAGCTGTGGTTTGAGTACTATGCTTTTTGTTTCTTTTAAAAACCTTCAGAACTGATGAGTCTGGGGTTCCTACTGTTAAATTTATGCCCTAAGTGGTGGTGTCTTGATGATGGTAAAGATGTTGGTTGGTTTTTTGTTGTTGTCCACCCAAAGCAGTCTTGTTTTTCTGCCTCTGGTTCCTTAAACTTCCAAACACATTTGCCTCTCTTCTTCAAACACTTCCCACTTTAAAATGTGCAGAGGTTTTCCTTCTCATAGGCATAGAGAGAAATGTTTATTTCCTATGTATAGCACTAATTTCCTATTAAAACTTGCACTGTATCAAATAACTGGGAAATGCAATCTTCCTGGGTCTTGCCATGGAGCTTATCTGTGAATCCCTCCTATTGTTTCTTTTTCACGTGCCTTCCTAGAAAAATCCCAGAAGCTAAGGTTTTGAAGCAAAAATTACTGAGCAAAACTACTGGTCTGTTAAGGGGGAAGTAAAATTAAACTAATGGGTCTTGAACCTGACTATATTAGTGTAGTGACTAGTTTAAAATCCCATCGACATAATATTCTGAACCACTGATCCTTACAGATCAAAAAAAGCAAGTCAAGAATTTGTAGAAGGGCAAGCTTCATGTTTAACTATGGAAGCTACAGTTGATAAGGTTGAGAGGCCAAGATATGAGAATTTTCTTTTATAGGAGTCTTGGAAATGTTACTTCTGGCATGTGGCAGCAGTAGTTGCTGGGGTATCAGACTGCTGTCTGCTGGAACTGTTGTTGTATGACAGCTTTTAGCATCCTCTCAAGGCATATGGTTCAATGATATAGGGGGGAGGCAAATTTGAAAGGGAATAAGGACTAAACCGAAGCACGTTAAGGATCCAGTAAAGGTTTTGCTAACTTTGCTAGTAAGAGTGTAACTTATGGACGACAGAAGCAGAAAGTAGGTATTTACATCACTCCTGGGTTGGTCTTTAAGACTCGGTTTTAGTGCTAATTGTACTGCTGCTAGTAAATGGGACGGAAGGATTTTGGTAATGTTTCTGGAACTGAGATCAGATGTAGCACTGAATATGAATGCTGAAGTTTATTCCTGGGGGTAACTGCTGTGTGGGCATCTCCTCTCCAGAATCAAGGGAGCATGGATGCCATGAACATGGATACAGTTTGCAGACTGTATGAAGTGGGCAGGCAACGTTTGGCAGAAGATGAAGAGGATGAAGAAGAAGATCAGGTGAGGAGTATAGCATTAACCTGGTTGTTCAAGAGTAACTGTTAGCCATCGACACAGGGGAGGCCGCAGGTGTTTATTTATAACCCATAAAGTGCAGACACCTCATTTGGTCTCACTAATGTAAAGTAGATCACGCTGGTGTCTGTGTAAACTAAGACCATCTATGCAGAACATGAGTGAACAGTATCTTTGTGCACTAAAAACCAAAGGGATAATTTGTTAATTTATTAATTTCTCTAAGTGTTTCAGTCTTGATCCGAAACTTTGCTCTTTGATGCCCAGTAGAGGCAGTAGTGTTTGAGGTTTTCCTTTTTTCAATTCCAAGTCTCATATTTGGGGATAACTTGTCACCAATTTCTGAATGAGACACAGCTTGTGATTAATGCAGTAAAACTNTTTCAGCTGTTTCTTGTGCCAACATTTTATTATCTGCTTTTAGACACATATTGTTAGATCTTTTATTTCAGTGAGCATTGAGTAACATGCAGTTAACCACTGAGTTTGTTTTGTCATGTTTTCCAGCTACTATAGATGTAAAGCGGAATATCTTTGACTTGTGCACAGACAGCAAGGACTGCTATCTGGCTGTCATTGAGGTAAAGGAGCTAAGAATAAACTCCAGTCTCTGTAGCTGTGGTTTGAGTACTATGCTTTTTGTTTCTTTTAAAAACCTTCAGAACTGATGAGTCTGGGGTTCCTACTGTTAAATTTATGCCCTAAGTGGTGGTGTCTTGATGATGGTAAAGATGTTGGTTGGTTTTTTGTTGTTGTCCACCCAAAGCAGTCTTGTTTTTCTGCCTCTGGTTCCTTAAACTTCCAAACACATTTGCCTCTCTTCTTCAAACACTTCCCACTTTAAAATGTGCAGAGGTTTTCCTTCTCATAGGCATAGAGAGAAATGTTTATTTCCTATGTATAGCACTAATTTCCTATTAAAACTTGCACTGTATCAAATAACTGGGAAATGCAATCTTCCTGGGTCTTGCCATGGAGCTTATCTGTGAATCCCTCCTATTGTTTCTTTTTCACGTGCCTTCCTAGAAAAATCCCAGAAGCTAAGGTTTTGAAGCAAAAATTACTGAGCAAAACTACTGGTCTGTTAAGGGGGAAGTAAAATTAAACTAATGGGTCTTGAACCTGACTATATTAGTGTAGTGACTAGTTTAAAATCCCATCGACATAATATTCTGAACCACTGATCCTTACAGATCAAAAAAAGCAAGTCAAGAATTTGTAGAAGGGCAAGCTTCATGTTTAACTATGGAAGCTACAGTTGATAAGGTTGAGAGGCCAAGATATGAGAATTTTCTTTTATAGGAGTCTTGGAAATGTTACTTCTGGCATGTGGCAGCAGTAGTTGCTGGGGTATCAGACTGCTGTCTGCTGGAACTGTTGTTGTATGACAGCTTTTAGCATCCTCTCAAGGCATATGGTTCAATGATATAGGGGGGAGGCAAATTTGAAAGGGAATAAGGACTAAACCGAAGCACGTTAAGGATCCAGTAAAGGTTTTGCTAACTTTGCTAGTAAGAGTGTAACTTATGGACGACAGAAGCAGAAAGTAGGTATTTACATCACTCCTGGGTTGGTCTTTAAGACTCGGTTTTAGTGCTAATTGTACTGCTGCTAGTAAATGGGACGGAAGGATTTTGGTAATGTTTCTGGAACTGAGATCAGATGTAGCACTGAATATGAATGCTGAAGTTTATTCCTGGGGGTAACTGCTGTGTGGGCATCTCCTCTCCAGAATCAAGGGAGCATGGATGCCATGAACATGGATACAGTTTGCAGACTGTATGAAGTGGGCAGGCAACGTTTGGCAGAAGATGAAGAGGATGAAGAAGAAGATCAGGTGAGGAGTATAGCATTAACCTGGTTGTTCAAGAGTAACTGTTAGCCATCGACACAGGGGAGGCCACAGGTGTTTGTTTATAACCCATAAAGTGCAGACACCTCATTTGGTCTCACTAATGTAAAGTAGATCACGCTGGTGTCTGTGTAAACTAAGACCATCTATGCAGAACATGAGTGAACAGTATCTTTGTGCACTAAAAACCAAAGGGATAATTTGTTAATTTATTAATTTCTCTAAGTGTTTCAGTCTTGATCCGAAACTTTGCTCTTTGATGCCCAGTAGAGGCAGTAGTGTTTGAGGTTTTCCTTTTTCACCAAATATTGCACTGAAAATAAATCTGAGTTTTCATCCAGAAATGGCCTCAGCTGCATTTTGTCTGCGTTTGTGGTCTGTGTGGTTGTGGCAAGGGCACCAACAGCTCTGCAGGTTAGGTGAAGCTTCTGAAAGCCAACTTGGCCTGTTTCATATGCTGGAATAGTTTGCTGGACTGGTTCTGTGCTTATCCTTCTGTTTCCAAGAAGGTAAGTGGTTTCTGGTACAGATAGAACTAAAACTGCCTTGAGAAGCACTGAACCACGTAGGAGAGAATTCATGAGGTATCAAATTCATGCATACATGTTTTAGAATCACTGTTTGAGCCAAACTCACATGGTGATATATAATTTTCCATTTTGCAAGACCCTTGATAACAGAAGATCTTAGATGAAGCTCATATAAAGAGGAAATTTTGAATCTAATGGGCTTTAAGAGAAAAAAGCTTGGGTGCAGGGTTTCCTGCAAGGAGAAGACACAAGCAATTCTGAGA
>VZTO01006059.1:7356-19245 GCA_013400615.1 Syrrhaptes paradoxus | reverse complement strand
GGGGACCGATTTCCGGGGCAGCGCTTCACCAAAGGGTTCCCACGCTTCGGCCGGGCGGAGAGACCAGAATGTCCAACATCCTCACTTCGGGGAAGAAAAAAGCACTTATCACACGCTCCTCTTGCTGCAAAGGCAGCGAACCAGCACACGCTGCTGCTGGCAGCTCCCTTTGGGCATCTGAGAGCCCAGCGCATCCCTGCCAAGCGTGATGCTCTTGGAGAGCAGGGCTGGGCTCTCACGGGGCACCGCCATGACCAGCAAGGCAGGAGAGGGACACAAACCGAGCATCCAGCTTGCCCACAGGCCATCCATCAGCAGGAGTGGTCCAGCTGCCACCTTACAGCATCTCTGTGCGTTTTGTTTCCTCCCCTCTTCTGGTCGCTCTTCTCCAGGCAGGGGTGTAAAGCCCTAGCTTTCGTCAGGCTAGACATCACCATCCATGGACCCTCAGCTTCTCCCACCAGCCCTGACCTTAGGGCTCCACGGTGTTTAAACCCAGATCCTACAAACAGCTGCAGGAAGGGACGCTGCTGAAAGCATCACTTGCAGCATCAAGCAGCCAGGCTGCACTTCCACAAGTCCTTCAAAAAGTCTAGAAAAGCCTCCCTCAGGCAAAGAAAGTGCAAGTCCAGCTGGCTAGGAGTCTAACCGAGAGCTGTCTGGAAGAAATTATCAGTCTAGAAAAACAATTCCAGCCTGGGTTTCTTGAGATTCCCTCCTGCTCCAGTGCCTGGGAACTGGGTCCCAGCCAGCAGCTCTGAGCTCAGCAGGCGAGGGTTCTCATGAGCCAGGAGAACATGAAGCACATCAGCTGGTGGCAGAAGGAAGCTCGGGATGAAGAAAGCAGAGTTCAGAAGGAATCCAGCAGATATTCCCCCTAGCTTGAATCCAGAGCAGGGATGCTCCCATGCAACCCAAAGTTTCATCCACTAACAAATCTCCAAGCTCCTCCTATCTACCACCAGCTTCGCTTTCACCCGCAAATGGAAGAGCCTTGTTCTGTCCAAACCAATCTGCCCATGCTGCTGAAAACAGACTCTCAGTGCTTTACCCCAAAGAGCCCTCGAGATCTGCGCATCCACTGTTCTGATCCATCCCTCTCCAGCAATCACAGCAGCAAATGCCGCAGCAAAACCCAGCACCACGAAAGCTGCCGCTTCTCTCCCCTTTGCTGAGCAAAGGTGTCACCCTGGAGAAGGCAGAGCAGGTACCCAGAGCATCATCTCTCCAAACATGCCCAGGGCAGTCTCCCTTTGCAATGAGATTAGCAAAAGCAATATCAGCTTTAAAATACCAGGCTAGCTCAAGATGTGCACCTACAGCCTTCATCCCACCGAGGCAGCGCAGAAATCCCTCCTGCAGTGTGTTAGCAAATAAAACCTGGAACACAGGCTGGCCTGGGAACTGCCCAGCCAAAGAGANCACGCACGTGCCGTCACCAGCTGCACGCGGCCAGCGAAGCCGCTTCTGCCAAGGACTCTGGGATGCACGTTTGTGCGAACCACCACTGCTCTGCAAGCAATGCACCTGCCTGGCTGAGTCCCACCTCCCTCAGGTCCCATTATGCCCCACGTAATGGGACGCAGCAGCTACAGGGCAGGGTGGCCAGGAGGAATTCCCTCGGACAAGCCGACGTTCCCTGTGCAAAGCTCCAACGGTGCCGGGCTGTGCCCTCCTGCAGCGAGGAGGAGCCCTGCACACCTCCTGTTTGGGCAGAAATGGTGGGGGTCCCACTGATGCCGTGCACATCCCCTGTGCCCTTCCACAGCCCTGCATCCTTCTTTCTCCCCAGTTCCCAAACCTCCCCTTCCTGGCGAGTGGGATCTCCTACATAAAAGCCCCAGCAGCCCAACCCTTCGGCACTGTCCCCCCCCTTCCCACCTCGCCAGGACAGAGGGGCCCGGATCCACCCCCCCCGGAGCCCCCTGCGCAGACAGACCGACCCACAGCGGTGCAGGATGTGCCCATCCTCTGCAGCCAAGTCCTTGCAAATAAATCTGTGTGCACAGGGTCAGGGTGCAGACCTCGGCGGCAGGGGAGGAAAAGCCCCCACAGGAAAGAGGAGCAAAAGGCGCAGAATATGTGCGAAGGAGCCAGCCAGCCACCAGACTCTGCTGGGGAAACAGAAGCCCCGGAGCAGGATTTTCTCTTATCGCGACAGATGCAAATGCCAGAGGGTCCCCGGGGGCTGGCGGCTCGCTGGCCGGGTTCACAGGGCAGGGGCTCCAGCCCACATCGCTGCTTCCCTTCATCCTCCAGCAGAGTGACACCAGCCTGCTCTGGGGACCGATTTCCGGGGCAGCACTTCACCAAAGGGTTCCCACGCCTCGGCCGGGCGGAGAGACCAGAATGTCCAACATCCTCACTTCGGGGAAGAAAAAAGCATTTATCACACGCTCCTCTTGCTGCAAAGGCAGGGAACCAGCACACGCTGCTGCTGGCAGCTCCCTTTGGGCATCTGAGAGCCCAGAGCATCCCTGCCAAGCGTGATGCTCTTGGAGAGCAGGGCTGGGCTCTCACGGGGCACCGCCGTGACCAGCAAGGCAGGAGAGGGACACAAACCGAGCATCCAGCTTGCCCACAGGCCATCCATCAGCAGGAGTGGTCCAGCTGCCACCTTACAGCATCTCTGTGCGTTTTGTTTCCTCCCCTCTTCTGGTCGCTCTTCTCCAGGCAGGGGTGTAAAGCCCTAGCTTTCGTCAGGCTAGACATCACCATCCATGGACCCTCAGCTTCTCCCACCAGCCCTGACCTTAGGGCTCCACGGTGTTTAAACCCAGATCCTACAAACAGCTGCAGGAAGGGACGCTGCTGAAAGCATCACTTGCAGCATCAAGCAGCCAGGCTGCACTTCCACAAGTCCTTCAAAAAGTCTAGAAAAGCCTCCCTCAGGCAAAGAAAGTGCAAGTCCAGCTGGCTAGGAGTCTAACCGAGAGCTGTCTGGAAGAAATTATCAGTCTAGAAAAACAATTCCAGCCTGGGTTTCTTGAGATTCCCTCCTGCTCCAGTGCCTGGGAACTGGGTCCCAGCCAGCAGCTCTGAGCTCAGCAGGCGAGGGTTCTCATGAGCCAGGAGAACATGAAGCACATCAGCTGGTGGCAGAAGGAAGCTCGGGATGAAGAAAGCAGAGTTCAGAAGGAATCCAGCAGATATTCCCCCTAGCTTGAATCCAGAGCAGGGATGCTCCCATGCAACCCAAAGTTTCATCCACTAACAAATCTCCGAGCTCCTCCTATCTACCACCAGCTTCGCTTTCACCCGCAAATGGAAGAGCCTTGTTCTGTCCAAACCAATCTGCCCATGCTGCTGTGAAACCCTGCTGAAAACAGACTCAGTGCTTCACCCCAAAGAGCCCTGGAGATCTGAATATCCACCATTCCAACCCAACCCTCTCCAGCAATCACAGCAGCAGCCGCAGCAAAACCCAGCACCACGAAAGCTGCCGCTTCTCTCCCCTTTGCTGAGCAAAGGTGTCACCCTGGAGAAGGCAGAGCAGGTACCCAGAGCATCATCTCTCCAAACATGCCCAGGGCAGTCTCCCTTTGCAATGAGATTAGCAAAAGCAATATCAGCTTTAAAATACCAGGCTAGCTCAAGATGTGCACCTACAGCCTTCATCCCACCGAGGCAGCGCAGAAATCCCTCCTGCAGTGTGTTAGCAAATAAAACCTGGAACACGGGCTGGCCTGGGAACTGCCCAGCCAAAGAGAGCAACGCCCTGCAAACCCGGGAGCTGCCAAAGCCCCAGCGAGATGGGCAAGAGCCTGCAGGGAAGGATGAGGAAGCAAGACAGCTCCTTTCCCAGGGGATGAGAACTCAGCATGCTTGGGGAGGAAAAAAAAAAAAAAAAAACAACCAAGTTTATCTGAAAAGAAAAAACACACAGTGTGAGATTGGGAAGTATGTGTTCACCCTGCCAGCTCCTACAGAGCATCCTTCTAGGCTCCTGCGAGGAAGCTATTAGTAGCAAGGCGTTCGGCTTTTAACTGGAATCACCGGCTGGTAGCAGCTGCCACAGCCTGGGCTGCTGCAGGGAGCACGTCTCGTCTCTGCCCAGGAAAGAGACCAAGAAGGTGGCAGGTGAACCTCAGCCAGCGCAGGGTGCGATGAACAGAGGGAAGAAGAATGCCTCCCTGCAGTCAGGGTGGGAGAGGCAGGGATCCCAGCTCGGCTGCATCGCCAGCCCCAGAGCATCCCGGCTCCCAGCAGCTCAGTGCAGAGAGCCCATCTCCTCTGCTGCCTGCAGCTGGGGCCAGCTGATGGACCAACCCGGGTCTGTAAGACCCTCTCAGGTCTTGCCAAATGTCCCTCAAGCATAGGAGCACAGAATGGTTTGGGTTGGAAGGGACCCATCGAGTCCCACCCCCCTGCCATGGGCAGGGACACCTCCCACCAGCCCAGGTTGCCCAAAGCCTCATCCAGCCTGGCCTTGAACCCCTCCAGGGATGGGGCATCCACAGGCAGCACCTCGGAAGCCATGAGAACTGTGCCCAGGTACCCCTCTGCCCCCCAAGAATCCAGGCACAGTCTGACATCAGGATGGGCGATTCGATCAGGGGACCAAGAGCTTCTTAGGGGAGCCCGAGGGCTCAGCTTCTGCAAACCAGTGAAAGCATCACACCCCTTCGGTACGGGACCAAAACTCAGACATGCTTTTTTCTATTTACTAGAGCCACTGCTGGAGGCACAAGCTCCTTGCTTGCTTTCCCAGGTTAGAAGACTCGCCCAGGGCTCTGCCAGTAGCTTTGAGCAATAACCCTGGCTCCTTAAGGTCCGTCAGTCCGTGCAGAAGTGCAGCGGGCACCGGCTGGACGGAGGCTGTGCCTCTGCCATGGAGCATCCCCGCCCTGGGCTCAGCCAGCGCCGTACTTCCCCCAATAAGTGGGTGGGAAAATCCAGCCTTTGATATTCTACCGAGCGGCTCAAAAACAAAGATGGACTACAAGAGATAAAAAACACCAAACAAACTTCACACCAGGATATATCCGGTAGATAAAGCTGGCAAAAAAAATTCATTTCCATGGAAGGCAGCCTGCATGTGGTCCATGGAATAACCGAACGGCAGCTGTTTTCCACTCCCTGCCTTTTCCAGACATCACACCAGCACGGACTGGGTGGTACAGCCTGCCCAAAACCTGCGTCAGGGCTCCGGGAAAACCCATCCCAACAAAGCTGCTCCCTGGGTGCGTGCTCAGCAGGCAGCAGTTCTGGGCAAGGCAGCTTCCCTGCAGCCTCATCTCAGCCTTTCGCAGGTAGCTGGATGCTCTCCAGCTCATCGCTCACACGCTCAGCACAACAGGCATCAGCCAGGAGGAAGCAGGTTGAAAAACGTGATCTGGAAACCAGCAGCATTGCTGATGGGGATTTGGGTCCTAGAAACCAGAAGCAACAGACTAACAGAGACCAGGAGAGCCAGGGCTGCTCAGTCACCTGTGAATAACCTAAATCCAGCTTTTGTGCACCAACAGGGGCACATCTGGGAACAAGTGACCCCCCCAACCCCAGCCTAAAACATCCAGCTGATCTGGACCTTCAAGTTCTTCTGCCACAGCACAGTCCAGAGGCGAAGGCGAGCACTTGAAGCACCTTACCCAAAAGATTGGCTCCAAGCAGCAGAGCAGAGCCCCAGCCAACAAGCAGATCTGGCCAAGCAGAGCAGAATCCTTCCATGAGAGGTACCTCTGGGGGTACGGGGTAACCCCTTTGGCATCCTCCAAAACCACCCTCCAAGGAAACCATTGCCAACCATAATACTCCACCAAACAAAACAGGGCTTGTTCCGAGAGCTAAATATATGCCTCCGTCCCTGGGGGTTACTGACAAACCCTGGCAACAGGGCTGCAGGAACCCTGATAATATTGTAGGATTTGCCCAACCCTCCGAGAATAACCGCACCGCCGACGAGAGCATCACGGGGATTAGCTCCCTCCTGCCCACTCCACCCCTCATACCGCGCAGGAGCCAGGAACCCACTGCTCGGGGCAGGCACCGAAAGAACAGAGATTTGCAGCCCAGTTCAGCATTGCCTCAAATGGAAAATTGCTTTTTTTCTACAGGATTAGGAGTTTCACCCTCAGCACAGAACAGTGCGGCGCTGTGCCTGGCGCGATCCCGCCCGGGTGTCAGCGGAAAATAACCAGCGGTTCTCTCCCTAAAGAGATTAAAACCTTTTTGCACGAACAACAACCGACGAGGGAGGGAAGTGGAACTCTGCAGGAGGCATGTGCACACAGGACATCACACCTCTGCTCTGCACTCAGGAGCTGCTAAACCAGCAGCAGCCCCCTCAGGAAGGCAGACCCCGACTTTTCCCAGCAGGGACTGCCCCAAATTTCCCCAGCCATCCCAGTGCAGCGCTGCCTTTCCTTGCTGGAGCTCCACAAGCAGTCTGCAAACCCATCTCCCCACCCCACAGCCTCCCATGGAGGGGGAAGAAGAGCTCCCAGCACCCCAGCAAGCTCCCACAAAGGGATGCTGGTGCTTCCCAGCAGCGTCCCACCCTCACCAGCACCACACCAGCACCGCTCTCCAGCTGGGCACCTTCCCCAGCCCCGCAGAGGTGCTGCCTCCCCAGCCTGAGCCTCTCCCATCCTTTGACGAGCTCTGGCATCACCCAAATTCTCTCTGCGGGGTGCCAGTGCTGCAGGGATGATAGCAGCATCCTTAGGAGGGGGGGTCAGGCTCTGCACCCAGGGCGCTCCGGGGATGCATAGCTGGCATTCCGGGCTGGCAGAGCTCTGCCGCACACAATCCACCTGACCAGGGCACATGCCAGAACAGGTTACACAAGCGGGGAATGCGCAGGGAGGGAGAGCGGGCTCAGGCAGGGAAAAAAAGGCTGGAGAAGGAACTGTATTCATATGCCTTTAAGTGTCCTCAAGCCAATTTTTTTCCCCATGAGGGTGGTGAGGCAGTGGCCCAGGTTGCCCAGAGAAGCTGTGGATGCCCCATCCCTGGAGGGGTTCAAGGCCAGGCTGGATGAGGCTTTGGGCAACCTGGGCTGGTGGGAGGTGTCCCTGCCCATGGCAGGGGGTGGCACTGGCTGGGCTCTAAGGTCCCTTCCCACCCAAACCATCTGGTGATTCTGTGAAACCCTTCCAGCTGGGGTGCAGAGCACTCTGACCCTTCCAGCTCACCACCAGCAAGTCAGTGCCACAGATCTGTCCTTTCTGCGCATTGCAGGTGGAGAAAGGAGATTGAACCTCATCTTGTCTTGCCCAAGTTCCCCCAGAGGCAGGAATGGAGCGGGGCTGTCCTGCCAGCATTGCCACCCTCATCTGTTGCACTGTGACCACAAGCGAGGATGCAAACTCAACCAGGACTCACTGGGATGCTGCCGCATCCTCTTTCCCAACCTCCAGCACAGAGAGGGATGCTGCGGATGGACTGCTACCCATAGCCTGCATGGCCAAGCAATCAGACACCCTAAAATCTGCAGCAAGGAGGGGAGGACAGGCACAGCTGAAAGGAAAGCCGGCCAGGAGGGAGACTGGAGCAAGAGAGGCAGCTCCTTTGGCAAGTTTTTGCAGCGCAAGGACCTGCCCAGCCTTGCGCCGAGGAAGCCACGTGCCCGCCCTGCACACGGAGAGCACCCGAGCATGCACACACAGGCAGGCGTGCAGCCTCCCGCTCCCCGGGCTGGGGCACACTGGGGCACCGCGGGAGGGAGAACTGGGGGGACTGGAGCCTTGGCACCTCCCGTAGAAGAGCCTGGCCTTGCATCCCCCTCCCTGCGCCTGGGGACAGCAAGCAGGCAACGTGACAGCCACCGCTGCAGCTCCTCTCCTTCTTCCAAGCCCTGCGGTGACAGTGCTGGAGCAGAGATCGGAACAAGAGGCTGCTGTGGCAGAACCGGCCATCCCTCCGGTTTGTACCCTGCCGACAGCTGCTGGTGGCAGATGTTTAACAGAGGAGTGCCAGAGCCAAGCGAGGGCTGCGCAAGCTTGCCTGCAGCATCCCACGGTCTGGAGATCAGCTCTGCAGGGACCTCCTCAGCCAGAGCTGGCTTAGCTCACACAACTGCCAAATAACTGATCGACCCACCCATCCTGAGTTTGCCCAAACCTTTTTCAGCCTCTTAACATTTCTGGCTCTTACACCAACTGCTGGCAACAAATTCCTTAGTTTAACTCGTCTCCATGCAAGAGCAGCTTCCCTTCAAGCCTGCTGCCTGGTTCCTCCACCTCTCCAGGCTTTAAGAGGAAAAAATTCACCTCCCATACACCGATGCCTGCCCCAAGCCACGGGGCCCAGCGCCTGCATAGGCAGAGCCGTGGGCTGCCCGCTCCTGCGGAGACGTGCCACCAGCACGGTGTCTAGGAGATGGGGACCATCCAGAGAAGCTGTGGATGCCCCATCCCTGGAGGGGTTCAAGGCCAGGCTGGATGAGGCTTTGGGCAACCTGGGCTGGTGGGAAGTGTCCCTACCCATGGCAGGGGGTGGCACTAGATGGGCTTTAAGGTCCCTTCCAACCCAAACCCTTCTGTGATGTTACTCTTTGAAGTCAGGGCTGGCAGCCCCCACAGCATCCTCTGTTGGGATCTTTCCTCTCCCAGCCATGCACCCTTGTGCCCAGAGCCACCAAAGCCGGGACCTGCTGGTGACACAGCCGAGCAGATGGCCCCACTCCAACCCCATGGCTCCCTCCTCCCCTGGCCCACAGCAGCCAGCACATGGCACCCTGCACTTCATGTCCCCAAGCNCCCACAGCAGCCAGCACATGGCACTTGATGTCCCCAAGTACGGTGGCAAGATGCCATCCTGAGTGATCAGAGAATTCCCTCCGCCTTCCCAAGCTTGTGGGGATCCAGAAATTTGGCATCCAAGATGGAGACTTCACCAAAAGTGAGGGAAACACACCCCAGAGAGCTGCCAGAGACAAAAGGCAACCTCTGGAGATGGGGTCTCACCCTCGCCAGGGTTACATCACCCCGTGTCACCCCTCACTGTCACCGTATAGGGACATGCATCGCGGTGCCATTGTTTGCAGGCAACCTCACCGCCCAGGAATGCGGTGGCCCATGGGGGCAGGGAGATGTGCGAGGGTGGGAAATGCTTCCTGCACAGCAGAGCTCGCTCCTCAGACATCTATTAAACAAAACCACAAGAGACCTGGCTGCTTATCTCAGGAAACTCCACTGGCCCCTGGAGCAGAGGGGTGAGAGACAGCAGCGGCTCCAGCACCCAGCTCCAGGACCCCAGGATCACAGCACAGGTCACCCAAAGCGTGCACAGAGCCAGATCTGCACGTGTCCATACCTAAATCCACCTTTCATCCCATCCTCTTATTTATACATCCTCCAAGACTTCCGAATACGAAGCTGATGCTCTGCTTGCTGCAGAGATGCTCTGCAAGAACTCCCCGAGCTTTGTTTCATGGCTTCCTCGGCACTACCAAGGCTTTCAGGACCCATTAAAACCCACGAACAGCTTGTTCCCTGCAGAGAAGCAGGGCTGGGGTAGGGGAGAGCGAGCCACAGGCTGTGGGGTGGGCAGGGGGCTGGGGACCACCAAAGAGACAGCCCATGGCCATTGCACCCCCCCGCAGACAGCAAACCCCTCTCCCAAAGCCCTGCATCCATCAGCACGCCTCTGCTGCTCCGGCATCCCAGCCACAAGATAACAGCAGCAAGAAATAGGGGATTTCTGCAAGTTTTGGTGCCTGGGAGACTCTGTGCTTAGTCTGGGACAAGTCTGCTAAGGCAGGAGCTCTGAAAGCAGCAGAAGCGCTCACCTAGACGGAGCTCAAGTGGCTCCTCGGGACAGAGTTTCCCCCACGCAGCTGCCGGGAGGGAGTTTCCCCTGATCCCAGTTTATCTCTTAGATAAACAGCATCAGTTAAAACAATTTGCTCAGGGATTTTATCGCTGCATAAACAGACAGCCCAGTGTAACAGGGAAAGCTGAGAGAAACTGCCTGTGAGCAGGAGGGGGACAAATAAACCAGATGAAGAACATGTTTTCTCAAAGGCTGACTCCCCAGGAGCACAAATGTCCCCAACGATGCTACAGCCCATCTCAGGCCAAGCTCTCCCCATCCCAGTCTGACCCCACAGCCCCAGGGATGTGCTTGGGTATTAGCTGAGGAGGAGAACTCTGTTCTGACCCCATAGCCTTGACAGAGCTGCTCATTAGTAAAGTTTTCAGGTACCAGCAGAATGAGAAGTGGCAGAAAAAAGGATTCAGCCCAAACGAGTCCCCTGGAAGAATATCAGCACAGAAAAGATGGAGCTGCAGCACAATCCTGCACCTCCTGCCCAGGAAAAATGCTCTCGGTCACCATGAGGAACATGCCGCTGAAAATGCTGAAGAGGATCCCAATTAAATAAAACGTTCCAGTGAAGGAGCCGTTCCCTCTGGGAAAGCACCCAGGGAAGAGCAGACTCCCCAGTGGGTAACTGGACCGCAGCATCCCAGGGCATGGCTGGGCAGGGGCACACAGCCAGCCCCCCCAGATCCAATCCTGCTGGGTGTCCGCTTCAAATACCACCCAGGACCTACAGGATTGGCCCCGAATTCAAAGCAAAGTCTTTTCTGGTCTGCTGCATAATGCCAGCTGCTGGGTTTTCCCCAGTAACCGCTGCACTAGGATTAAAAAAAAAAAAATTAAAAAAAAAATCAGTGTATGTCCTCTTCTAGCAGGACAGCCACCAAGAGAAAGAAGGCGACACTGCTTAGCATCGCAGGAGAGGACCAGCAACAAGAGACCACCCCACCCACGCCGGGGAAGGATGTCACCCTGGGCGGTCAGTGCCACCATCGCCCCAGCACAGAGGGGAACGCCTGGCTGCCCTGTCACCCCTTCCCGCGCCGCTCCTCCCACACCTCCTGCCAGCCTACCTGGCGGAGCTATGCCTGGAATGCTGCTCCTGGCCGCCTGCCCGTTAGTGCAAGAGCGGATTAAGGTTTTTCTGCAGAAAGGTGCCCAGCCCACGGTACCCATAAAGGGACCCCCAGGCACAGCCCCCTGAACATGCTCCAACATCTTCTGTGCTCAGAAAATGAATTTTTTTTCCTTCCACTTGAATCAGGAGCCTCATTAACAGAGAGCACAGAGCTGGAAACACACCTCAGAGCTCCAACCAGCCCGTTTGACTTGCTGTGTCCATACCCATCGCCGCCAGCTGCTTCCCGAGCCCCAAAAGTTGGGAAGGTTGGTTGGGGCTGCCCTGAAGGGTGGGCTGGGGCTGTCCCGTCCCAGGTGGGCAGCCAGGGTCCAGCTCACCTTACGCAGTCCGAGGATTCATTCAGGTCACTTCTACACCCTCACCACCATTTCTTTGGGGCTGATGCTTCCCTTGCAATGCAGATATTCCTTGATTTTAGAGGTGCCCGAAAGCCTGAGTTGACCCCCAAGCCTCGGAGCGTTGTTTTTTCCCAGAAACAGGGAGATGCAGAGCTCTTGGCCAAGGAGAACAGCTTCAGAGCCAAGACAATCACTATTTGGCAGCTGAATCAGAGTTGGCAAGCAAAATATTGGTTGATTTTTCTCCCCTCCCCTCCGGTGACTTCTTATCTGCAGTTTGGGGGTTCAGAAGTACGGCCAGTGCTGGAATCCCACCGCTCCCTCAACTCTTTGGTTACCAAAGCTGAGCATCGGGCAGCCTGTGTCCTGGTAGGGGTTAACCTGCACCCAGCCANCTGGGAAAGCACCCAGGGAAGAGCAGACTCCCCAGTGGGTAACTGGACCGCAGCATCCCAGGGCATGGCTGGGCAGGGGCACACAGCCAGCCCCCCCAGATCCAATCCTGCTGGGTGTCCGCTTCAAATACCACCCAGGACCTACAGGATTGGCCCCGAATTCAAAGCAAAGTCTTTTCTGGTCTGCTGCATAATGCCAGCTGCTGGGTTTTCCCCAGTAACCGCTGCACTAGGATTAAAAAAAAAAAAA
>VZTO01006057.1:26108-70440 GCA_013400615.1 Syrrhaptes paradoxus | reverse complement strand
ACAATGAAACTTGGTTATGCTCCTTTGAATACTTGACTGTATGTCCTAAAAGTTGAGCATCTGTCTGGGAGCACACGGAGTAGCTTTGCAGCAAGTGATGAAAGGGCTTCATGCACTCACAATATAGCGGATTTACACCACCATGGATGGCATTTTCAATACTGTGTAAGGGTAAATGAGAGACTCATCTGCTGTTATGTGCTCTGGTGTAAAGTTCGGACAAACTTCTCTATCTCTAGCTAACCTGTATCTTCACTGCTCCTTGCATCTTTTGATGGTTCTCATAATTTCTTACTCTGTTCATAAGCCATGAAAAGTCCCTCTTTTCCTGCATCTGCAACTTAATCATTGTGCTGAGTTCCCTCGGTCTTTTTATTCACCAAATATAGAAGTACATTGTGCTAACTTCCTCACACTTCCTCAATATCTCGTTTTATAGTTTCTGCTGGGACTGTCTCAATATTCAGGTTATGCAATTTGCTCTCCTCTTTTGTCTTAGTCCCCAAGGAAGATGGTTCTTCCCCCCATCAGTGTGGGGTAAGAGAGAATCATCATTTGTTTCTACTTGTAAGAAATCTTTAGAGTGTATTTCACAATGGATATTCTGTGACAGATTTATTTTACCTCAGATCACAGTTCAGGCCCTTGAACAACCTTTTGAAGAAAAGGTGGATTTTGACAGGTTGCTAAATGTATTGTAAGTATCAGTCTCACATTTGTGCTCCAAATTTTATAACTCAGGGAATCTATGGAATATACAGCAGGGCATTGCAACTCTGCTAACAAACCTCACCAATGGGTCCCCTCAAAAAAATGAAACTTTTTTTTTCCCACAACTAGGTGATCAGAATATTCATTTCATGTCCTTCTCTGAATTTTATTCACTGTTGTGGAACAACAAAATAGTAGACTTTAATAAGTTTAAATGAATGGTTCCTCTGGGGGGAGAGGAAGGAAAAGAAGAGCCAATATTTAACATTTTTAAGCTCTTGAGGTAGGGTATGATTTACATTACCTAGTTATCTTACTGCAGATGCTGACAGACTCCACTTGGGAAAGAAGGGATAATTTGTGGAAGTTGTAGCTGATGGTAAAAAGCTGGCATAGTCTTAATTGTAAACAGAGCTGGTTGCATGCGGTATTTAAAACACGTAGCCTCTTCTCCCATTGGGTTCACGAGACCCTGTACCTTCTGCCACTTGATACAGAAATAAAGGTTTTATTTTTCATCTCTGACAAAAATAGTGGTTGATTTTGCTTCTTAGAGTCTAATTTCCATTACTTCATCACTATCATTATTCAAGATACAAAATTATTCCACTTATCATTTCTTTGATAAATCATGTATGTTATATTGCTCTTAAATGGCAAACTTGAATTACAAAGTTGATAGCTGGAACATGGATATGCATTGGAAACCCAAAATTAAGATTTCTCTAAGTCTGACCTACTATCCAGACAACATGTTGCCCTTCAGCTTGTCAGCAATATTTTAAAAAATCTTGGCAGTAGTCATGGACCATCTATATCATTAACACTTAGACAACTGACTAGTCAAATAAAAAACCTTGCAGGAGGCATAAGAATAAATCGATGTCTTTGTTTCTTCTACTCAATTACCCTCATTGCAAATGAAAGACCAGTTCAGCTTCAAACAAGACTGGAAAGTTTTATTGAATAAAACTTTCTCTCCAGGACAGGAGAAAATGTGCTTATTTTCTAAGATTACAGACTAGTTTTGCTCTGATTTGCAATTACAGATGAGCCTTTGAATAGCAGGCAGCTTTTGGATGTCTTCTGGGTCAGATGGCATGAGGCACCCCAGTTTCCAGATGAAAGACTCCACCTTCATTGCTCAGTCCCAGCAGACTGTGCCCAGCAGGCAGAGGCTAGAGACGATGATTTAATCAAGGGGGTTGCTTCCTTGCTCTGCAGCTGGCAGAAAATTGGGAACTCCTTTCTCTCTGCCTTACTTTCTCTTCCTTGTAAGCGAGTAGTGACACACACACCATTACTGGGAAGTTCATTTCTTTGAAGCCCAGACTGCTTACTCTGCCTTTTCTTCTCATAGGAGAGGTGAGAGGCTCCTAGAACACAAGTTGCCTTCTGCCACATACATTTTCAACTCATTTTTCTCTCTCACCAAGAATCCAATGTAGAAAAGGCTCCTGTATAACTGCTCTTCCAGCCTTCCGGAGGGAAAAAAAAATCATGTTTATAACATTCCAAGAAGTTGCTGGACTGCCTGTGTCCTGCTATACTTCTTTTCTATGCTTTCAGTAGAACTGGGAGTATTACTTTGCAGTCCTATGCCTTGAATGTTTCTGTTAATAAGTAGTTGTACCCAACAAAAAAAAAAAAATCAGTTTAGCATGACCTTATGCGTTTTTTCAATCTTTCTACCACAATACAGCACTGTCAATAGCATTGTCTCTCCCTGAGTGCAAGACCTCAGGCAAAGCTTGCTTTCTTGCCGCTCCTGATGAGCCCATCAGATCTAATTAATTTCTCAGCATATCCATCTCCTTTCTCCTGTTTATACTGCACAACTGGTCTGAGCATTAGCAAAGTAGGTAGCTGCAGGGAATGAGATTGCTGCTCTTGCCCTCAAGCTTGTGCTGCCTTTGCCAGATATCTGGAAATCCCCCAGCTTGCGGGGGGTGCTGCCTTTCAGGGAATGGGTGGTGGATCTTGCACCAGTGACAGCAGAATCAATGAGCTTTGATTCTTGGCTCTCCTCCCATAGCATGCATTGACCAGAGCTGAAGTTTGGTTTTGATCACAATATTCAGACATCTCTGCTGTCTTCCCTGACAAAAAGCAATAGCTCTGCTCTATGCTCAGACTGCTTACAAACTTTCCTGCGTTGTGCTAAGTAGGTCAGCATTTTGATTATCTTTGAAAGTTCATTTTTTTTCATCTGTTTATTCACTGTATTTCATTATTCCCAAAACAATGAAAAAAAATCTCTGTAGCAAAAGCCACAATGGGTTTTTTTTTGCAAGTAAGGGAATGTGAGATAGATGCTTTGTATGAATGGACGTGATTCTGGCAATATTGCAAAACTTGGTAATATTACAAATGCTAGGATATTTCTAATTCTGACATTTATATTGCTACAAATGGTTTAATATAAATATACATATATGCATGCGTACACATATATACACACATGGTAGTTTAAACAGAAGGATGGCAAATGGAGAGAAAGAATGTTTTCACAAACAGCTGTAATTGTGATAATATGATTCTTGAGGAATAACAGCATTACAGATTATTGCAAAACTGCAGTTGGAGCTGAGTGAAATGCCAGAGATTCTCCTCTTTCCTTTATGCTGGGATTTGTTAGATGAGATGACATGATCAGGATTAGTTTCTAGTATCCTAAAGTGGTAAGACTGACTTTATGATGAAGGAGAGAGGCCAAGAAAATATGATATTTGGGGAAGTAACTACTCTGTGTACAGTGTTTAGTATATTGATCAGAGTATTTCAACCCCAACTTTGAATTGTGTATGACAGTGTGGGACATTTTTTTTTCCTGGCTTGCTCTGTGCCATAAAAATTGTAAAATCTCAGTGTAAAGTTGATTAAAAAAGAATCCATTCTTTTATGAGAAAAATATTCTAGTAAAATAGCATATCTCTATTCATATTTTTGGTGAAATTCCACTATAATAATGAGTTATACTGGTGATGAGTTGCATTTAATTTCAGTTCTATGAACTTAGCTTCTTGTTAAGTTGCTCTGTTTAAACCATTACAATCCAACAGAATATGTGCAATTTCAAATACATGAATACAAATTTAGTCCAAGATTAGACTTTTATATCCTGTTTTCAACAGTGGGTGACAGCAGAATTTCAAAACAAATGCATCTGCATGAGTTGCTAATGTGCTTCTAAAATACCTCTGATTTTTTAAATAAAAGGACATTATAGGTTTACCAGCCACTTAGTCATATCCCATCCTGATACAGCATTAGGCTGCAAGCATCTGCAGGGAACTGTGTGATTATTGAAATGAGCAGACTAAGCACAGTTAACCAGAGAAACATTTGGGGTATTCATTTAACAGAGGAAGATTTAATGATGATTGAGGGTGCAATGTGGCAATTGGGGCACAGGCTTTAGAAGAAGGATTGTGGAATGCCATTTTGGATGCCAGAGCTCTCTGCTGGATTAAATGAAGACTGAGTATGACTGTGTTAGGGCGTCTTCCCTGCAATTCCAGTTTGGAGCTGTCTATAAACTGTGTAGACCACAAAAGAGTGCTATAAGCTGCAGATTATTGTACTAGAAAAGGACATGACACATGGCTAGATTTTCTCCTAACTTTTATCTGTTTTATCAGCTCAGCCAACAAGGGAATCTTAAAGGTGGTAATCACAGGCTTTTAAAAATGAATGTTACATGTATTTTAAAAGGATAGTTATCTGCAGTTTATTAAAAATAAAATATTTTTGTGTTTGAGATAAGTCTTTCAATATTGGGCTAGGCTCATTAGTACTTTTCTTCAATTGGCATGTCCTTTCTGAGGCCAGATATAAGACATATTTTTCTACCTTAGAGATGAATGGCAAGGTAACTTGGGCTACAGATGTCCATCCTTATAAGTTGTCTTTTCTATTGTGCAGGAACTGCAATTGTCAATTTGATGCACCACTCTCATTTCCAAGTTCTCTCCATACTATCGTTTACTTAAATTGATAGATGCAATTGTGTTTGAACTTCTCAATACTGAGGAAAATATTGACCAATACTGGTCTTTAAAATAAGCTACGTTAGGAAGACATTTCCTTAACAATCCAGAGTACATGGATACAGTCTTTAAAAAATGCAAACTCTGCAGTGAAACATAAGGCAAATGTTTCAAAATGTGTTACAAAAAGGTCACTTGAAAACATCATCTCTCTTACCATTTAAAATATGTGAGCAATGGAATTCCCCCATTTCACTGCCAGCTCTCTTGAGTCATAAGAAATAAAGAAGGGTGGAGAAAATATTTTGTTAATAACAGTGTTTCCATTGAAAATGCTATCAACAGTATCAAGAGCAGTGCCAACAACTTGAACTGTAACCTTGGCCCCATTGCTGCCCGCATGCAGCAAGAATGCGTCCCTCTCCCCATGCCTACCCAGATGCTCATTACGACATGATGAGCCCTCCACAAGTATCCATTGTACTGTAATGACTATCACAACCCTCCCGCAGAGAAAACACATCAGATGGGGGTGTGGGAGGACTGTGAACAGCACTATAACCATGACTGTTTGTACAAGGTGCTGGGAATGATGCTGAAACTATTTTGCAGCATGAAGGGGCAGCTGTGTAACAGTCATTATGTGATGGACTCCTCAAGCTTTCCAAGACACTAAGCTGTTTTTTGTAATATTTTTGAAAGACCCATATGGAACCCTTTCTTTGTGGGACTGCTCTTGGTTCAGAAATAGAGGGCTATAGAAATACTTGACTTTATTGTGTAAAACGCTGAATTTGGATTTGTAGTGAATTTATGTTTATTGCAGATGAAAGGGTCTGAATAACAAGAGAAATATTTTTGTCAGAATAAAATAGAGTCATCTTGTCTACTGAATCTTATGATCTGTAAGTTAGGCTGTCAAGGCACAGCTTCTTTTCTAAATCCATATTTAGAGACCAGCAGTGATGGTCCATTACCTTCTAAAAATGCAATAAATGCCAGCTGGATGGTTCTCAAGCAATCCCAAAGCTACTGTAGCTCAAATATATCTTCTGTACCTTCATGTAATCTTTTCTAAAGTAACCTACCTACTCTGTATGCAAATGTCTTATCTACATGGTCTTTTCAGATCATAGAATCATAGAATCATTAAGGTTGGAAAAGATCTCAAGAATAATCAAAGTCCAACCATCAACCCCCACCACCTAACCCACTGAACCGTGTCCGTAACGACCACAGAAAGAAAGTATATTTAAAAAGATGACACAAGGGAGAATTTTGGGCCTTACTTTTACAAATATTTTTTAAAGTAGACGTATTTGAGAACTCCTTTGTTAGTGTGTAGGTGTGGAGGGTGGCTTGCACATATGCTGCTGGCTCCCTCTGGTACATAGGGGCCACATTCATGTTATACATCTTGAGGGTAAGGACCCATAGGGTGGCCATTAACTTTAATAACTGTATGTTTTTCTTTTCAGTTTGAAGTGTCCAAAACAATGAAATGTGTTGCAATCTACCAGTCTCATGTCCTGAGATACCTAGCATGAGGACAAGTCAGGATGTTGGAGGCAGGAAACTGTTTGGGGAGGTCATGGATTGATGGTCTCAAATTGAGACAATCCCTATCCGTATTGCCTGTTCAGAGTAGTTCCTATTAGATGTGTTCAGTCTCTCTCTCAAAGACAAGGAGAGGGCTAAACTCAGCACATGTCCGGAATAGATCTAGCAGCTCTGTAAGGAGAAGTATTTGGTAAAAAAACAATGGGAGACAAACTGATAGTGTAGGCCCATGGACAGTTAGGCCAAATGGCTTGTTTTACTTGAACTGTGGGACCTGTCATCTTCAGTGGAAAGCAGACACTCTCCCGAGGGCTCAGATGAGTGACTATGTCAGTCAAAGTTGTGCAGAAAAATTAATCCAGATTCAGTCTTGTAATACATATGTAGTACTATATAAAGGACAGCAGTAAGCTTGGCTGCTTTCAACCAAGGCTGTGATAAATCCTTCAGAAAAGATAAATTGTGCTCAGAAAAAGGGTTACTAGGAGCTCACACATCTCCCTAATCCCCTATCAGCCAAAAGACAGATGTTTTAATGAACTAGTAAGCATCACTGCTGTTAACCTTGTCCATACTGCTCAAGTACAGAGGTGTACAACTAGACATAACTTTACTTTCTGGAGATCTCCTCTCCTGCTGAATAATAATTGCTGTTTGGTCAGCGTATTGATTGCAGACCTTTTACTTGGTGGCCCATCACCACTTGTCTGATTGTGGTGGGTTGACCTTGCCTGACCCACCAAGCTGCTCTATCACTCCCCTCAGCAGGACAGGAAGGGAAGAAAATAGGATGGAAAAAACCTAGTGCATAAAGATAAAGGCAGTTTAATAAAGCAAAAGCAAAGGGTGTGCAAGGAAGAAAGGAAAACAAAATATTTATTATCTATTTCCCATCAACAGGCGATGTTTGTCCACTTCCCAGAAGACAAATATTGTAAATAATGAATGCCTTCCATTTCTCCTCCTTTCTTTTAGCTTTTACTGCTGAGAAAATGTCATATGGTATGGAATATCCCTTTGGTCAATTTTGTAAGCTGTCCTGGCTACCTCCCAAGATTTTTCCCACCTCCAGCCTACTGGTGAGGGGGGGTGAATGTTGGAGAGACAGCCTTGATACTGTGGGAGCACTGCTCAGCAGCAGCCAAAACACTGGTCTGTTATCAACACCTTTCTAGCTACCAATATTAAGCACAGAACTATGAGGGTTACTATGGGGAAAATTAACTCCATCTCAGTCAGATCCAGCACATTGACTTACCTGCCAGTGTTACGTAAATAAAGAGGGTGATTTGATTTTTTATCAGGTAATCAATAGCTGGATAAAGCAGTAGCTGACCTTTTTTAAGCACACGGTGCTGAATGGGGACATACTTTGTTCAGCTAACCAACTACACAACTCCAGTCACTTCTCCAAGGTACTAATCTATAGTAAAAATACCATACAGGAGAAATCAAACAGCATGAAATAGGATGTTCCACTATACTGAATCATTCCTCAGCATCAGTGACATTTAGAATAGTGGAAAGATTTGTATGAGTGTGACAAAAAGAAAAGTTTTTATGCTCCTTTGGCCTGCACACATCAAGTCTGACAGTCTGTTTATGTCCCTTTCTGCACTCCGTTGACTTCCTAAAGAAACAGGAACATGTGAAGTATTGACAATGGGCAAACAAGCAAAAGCTGTTATTTGTGAGTATCTGTTCAAAGATAATTCAATTTGAAGTAAATCCAATTTGGTTTTATTCATCACTGTGTTTGTGTTCATTTCTCATACCAGATATCTTGGCTGCTTTACTGGCAATACCTGTGAAGAGCAGGTTTTAAGAATTTGTTGAAAGCCGGTGTCAAATTGTCCATTTACAACTATGTTGTAAATCAACAATCGATGTGCTATGCCGATTACTTGGGAAAGCTGGGATGTACAGGATAGCTGATTTCCTGGGTGGGTGAGGGAGGCTGGAGGGGGTTGTGGGGGCCAAAATATGTCCTGTTAAGTAGAATTATGCATATTGAATTCATTGCATGTGCTATGTTTGATCTACAGGAATCTTAACTCCCTCGTAAGTGCATGCCAAGCATCGTAAATGGAGCTGGGAGTCAGGTAAGAAGGGCTTTAGTCCTGGTTTGATGACGAGCCTGCTCTGTGGCCTTGCCCGAGTCACTCCACCTGTCTTTTCTATGTGTTATTTATTGTTTTATACCATATGCTCTTTGCATCAAAAACCTCGTGTTGGATCCAGGAAAGGACTAGGATACCTGGAACACCACCTTCCAGAGAGGAACCCCTTGCAGCATCCAGTCTTCACTGGAGGAAGCACGGGGCCAGTCTCTGAAACAGGGATGGGGAGCCACTGCTGGTGCTACTGTGCTCCTGCTCTGCTCGCAGACCCCACACATTTTGCATTTTCATGCATTAGCCCAGAAACAGACACAGTCCCTGCTGATTAGGCTCTGTGAGCTTCTTGTGGTACATTTGTGGGCAGCCCAGGGCAAGAAGACCCCAGACTCAGCAGAGGCATTGTGGTAATATGGGAACACGGATGTGAAGCAACAGTAAGGTTATATTTTTTTTTTGGGGGGGGGGGCAAACAGGTGTTGAAATGTGGCTTACAGAAGTAACTAGAAAGGCTCTAACTGACTGACTAAACAACTTTCATTCTACTCTAAAAACCAGAGATAACAGTGGAATAACCTTAATGAATAATAGGACTGCAACATCATTGTTCATTAGATGGCTCTTTTGATGAAGGACAATTTGTTCTAATGACATTATGTTACTCATCATTTTAATGAAATATATCATAATCAAACCCTACTTAGAATGTAGTGGAATAGGAAGCTTGTAAGTGAGGTATTAAGTGGCCATGTCAGCCGCCTGTACACTGTTTCAAAAGCATGAAACAGATTTGAAAAATGCATCTCAGAACTGATTGTACTTCATTTCCAGCAATCAGAATCAACTGCAAAGAAGCATGTAGATTTATAAAAAATCAGTCGATCACGATACTGGTATAACAAGATATATTGATGATATGGATTTACAAGAATTACAATGAATTGGGCGAGTGAGTGTTTCAGAATAGGTAGATTTGTGTAGGGAAATTTATCTTTTCTTAGCTTTCAGTTTATCTCTTTTCAGCTAAACAAATCTTGAAATCTATCTTCACCACTTTAAGTTGCTAAATAAACCAGCACTCTAATTTTATCCATCCAACGAGGTCTCTTTATGCCTAACTTATTTCAGGTCTTCAGAAACTTTTCACCTATTGAAAAATTATATAATGAACATCTTTGGGATGAACTTACGCTCTGGCAGTCCTTAGGCATTAAATAAAACTTTCAAAATTATTGTAGAAAAAATGTTTATTTTGCTTTGCTTTTAGCTTGTCTGGATGGCACCAATAGTTATTGGTTAATTACTTTTCAGAAGTTAATATGTAGTAGAAAATTATTTGCATTTTGTTTTAGACTGTCTGATAGTGAACATGTAAAGCCAGAATAGATACAATAATAGAAAACAAAAACTGAGAGGAAATTTTCCCAAGTAACAAAAGAGCACTTCCCTGGTTCAAGGGCATACAGCCTCTTACTTGGTGTCCTGTTTGTTTTTTGGGTGCTAGGTGAATGGACTCTGAGTCTAAGACCTGGGGGAGCATGGAGAATGAGGTGACCCAGAGTGGTGGCCCCGACATTTGCTGGCTTGTGGGGAGAGACAAGACAGCCCCTGTGTCCTAGTTTCAGCTGGGAAAGAGTTAACTTTCTTCATCAAACCACAACATCCTGGTGACCGCACCACTGATTTTGTTTAGTGATTTAGGAAGTAGGAAGCTCAGCTTAAATTTTTCTGCAGTTTTAGGGAATTTGAACAAGGACTTTTCCAGTCAAAGGAGAATTAAAGAAGGAGAAATACAGGTTTCATTCCCTAAGCCCAGC
This sequence comes from Syrrhaptes paradoxus, assembly GCA_013400615.1. NCBI lineage: Eukaryota > Metazoa > Chordata > Aves > Pterocliformes > Pteroclidae > Syrrhaptes > Syrrhaptes paradoxus. Next base: position 60,246 of record VZTO01006057.1, on the reverse strand, counting down.
AGACCTGAAGACCAAATTTCCCCCTCCCTGTGCAAGTGCTCTAACCATTCAGCTCATGCTAAAATGAGAGTAAGGGTGGCCTCTACCATCAGTCAGGACTTGTCTTCAGAGTGTAGTTATAAATGAAGGCAGCTTTCAGTGCGCTTGTGAGGAGACTGGTCCTTTCGTGTGTTGCACATGAACGAAGAGTGCTTTATTGCATTGGTTTCCCCCAATGGGCTTAAGTATCACAGAATCACACAGAATCACAGAATGTTAGGGATTGGAAGGGACCTCGAAAGATCATCCAGTCCAATCCCCCTGCCAGAGCAGGAACACCTAAATCAGATCGCACAGGAACGCATCCAGGCGGGTTTTGAATTTCTCCAGAGAAGGAGACTCTAGTTTCTGGTTCCTGAAAGGGTTTAGCAGTAGCTAACAGCTTGACACCTGCTGAACCTGGGCCATTTTTATTCAAGCAGGATACAGAGACATTTTAGGTCAGGAGGCAAGGTATCTTAACAGCTGCGAATGCCTTCAGGGAAAGAATTGGAAGAATATTTTTGGATGGGACATTTTTATTTGGATCTAGATTTTCCTTCTGGGGACCTGACTTTTAGTTCACCTTAGATACCTCCTAGACTAACTGTTTTTCTTGTCTCAAGATTAATTTAAATTCTCTCTTGTCTTTGATTTTAGTTCTGTGCTCTATTCTTGCTTTAAAGACACTGGTTCACAGCTGTAACCAAGCTTTATGTGCTGCAGTTGTCCTTCAGTGATGAGAAAACGGTATGTTCTCTCAGTAAAAGCGAGTTATAAACTCTGACCCAGTTGTAACAGCAAATTAAACAATCTAACAGCAAATATTTAATTTCTCTTTTTTTTAGACTTTCATGCTTTCAGAGTAAATATATCTTGGAATTGAAAAACCTGGAAATGGACTGTTTGCTATAAGCGTGAGGAAGTTTAACAGGCCTTCCATTCCTCTCTGTCAGGATGCACGAGCAATGTTAGAAGTCATTGCTGAGATCCCTCAAAAAAGAGCTGCAAGGGGGTTACTCTTTTGAAAGCTCTGAGCTTACTAGTGATCAGGCTGAGATCAGTGGCAAGGTCTGAATTTCAGCTTTGACATAATTACTTTGGGGGGGTTTTTACTGTTTTCTATTAGAGGTTTTTCAAAATAATTCCCTGTGCTGCCCCTCCTCTACCTCACCCCAAATCCCATCTTTTGTTAGAAAACTCTCCTTTCAAGGTATTTGCAATACCAAAATTATTATATTCCACAATGACAACTGAAAGAAAGCAAAATCAATACAAGGGGAAAATAAAGTAATCTCCAACAAATGAAATGGTAGTTGATGAGATTACTTTCTCTGGTCAGGAAGAACAAAGCTTCATAGGATAGGAAAATATATCCAGGTTGGTATTTCATCTTCTGTTCTTAGCTGTCTTTGTGTTGCTTCCTTTTATACTTCCCTTTCTATGCAGAGCACAATGATCTGTATCAGATTTCTTGCACAAAGTCCTCGTCTTTCCTCTGTATGACCCCTTGATGTGCACTTCTGTTAGGAGATCTCTAAGGAACCAGCCCAAACAAGGAGCGGTTATGACTTCTTGAAGTCACAGCATGCAAAGCGTGCTTCTAGTAAAAATTCCAGTTGAAGAAAGACTTCTTCCCTTCTTTCCGGAGAAGGTCTCTGCTGGACTGATGTCTGTCAGGGACTCCATCTCAAGTGCCTCCATACGTGTGTGACGGGAATGCACAAATCCAGCATTTTCCCCACTGTAGCTCCTGGACCCAGTACTTGCTGGGGCAGAGCAAACAATTTTAAGTTTCTGTCTCCACTCTGGTTCTTTCTCCTGGCTCATCACTGACTCCTGGCACCAGTAGACACCTCCCAGCTCCTGAATGGGCTTTTCTGAATGTGCACATGTTGATCTGGTGGAGGAGAGGCTGCCTATTATGTGGCATTTGAACAGCACCTAGTGGATAGTGGCCTGCTGGCACTAAAGAAGTATAGTTTAACACAGGTGCAAAGGAAAGACTTTCCAACCAGAAAAACAATTTTTAAATTATCATCCTGTGATGGGTTAGCCCTTGGCTGGGGGCCACACCACACACCTGCTCACGCAATTCCCCCCCATCCGAGGACAGGGGAGAGTATTAAAGGGGTAAAGGGAAAAAAGGACTCGTGGGTTGAGAAAAGAACAATTTAATAACTAAACTACAAGAATATTGAAAATAATACTAGATACAAATAGACAAATGAGTGATACACAGCGACACTGCCCCCCCCACCCAATGACCAAGACTCAGCCTGTTCCCAGCTAATGATCCTGGAGCAGGGAGAGTCCTGAAACCACACTCACTGAACGGAGAGAACAGTCCGAGTGTCCCAGACCGAGAGCTGACCGGGGTGGGGGGGGGAAAGGCTTTGGGAGAGCGACCACATGGAGCGAGGTGACCCAGAGCAAAAGAGATCTGGAACCAAAAAGGACAATCTTCCAGAGGGTCCTCACCTATATATACTGGGCATGACATGTATGTTATGGAATAGATTATTGGCCACTCTGGGTCTCAATCCTGAAGCTAAGATCAAATCCTAGGCTAGTAACTGGGGCTGTGCTCCCTCCCAGCTTCTCCGGTCTGCCAACCTTGACAGTGGCGCAAACATCACTTCTTATCAGCTTTCTTCTGAGCACAAATCCAAAACACAGCCTCTTGCTAGCCATTATGAAAAAAGTTAACTCTGTCTCAGCTTAACCCAGGACACATCCTAAAATGGAGGAAATGTTTCAGTAGTTGTACTAATCTGAGTCCATGATTTGAAATCCTACATTTCTGCAGGTCCAAACATTTTTCATCCCTGTATGAAGGTTTTTTACATTTGTTTTGTATGGATATGTCTCACAGCAACTGGAGTATGGATTTCCACCTTTCTGTCCATGACTTACAATAGAAAAATAACCCCACAGGGTCAAGGAAGATATAGTAATTAGCTGGATGTTCTCCAGGGTCTGTCATACCACTTTGCTCTCACAGCAAGTGCCTGTGTGGAAATTAATTTCCTGATAAACACCAAACACTATACACTCTATCAAATAATTTACACATGTTTTAGTCACTCTTTTCTTCAGTAGTTAGGCTTATAAGAACATATCTTTTGCTAGAATAATTTGGTGGTCAATCATACCTAACTATCTTGCTTCACATTCTAGAAGCAACAACCTTTCAGTTGTCATTTCACAATGTCAGGAAAAGAATATATGTATTTTCATTACTACAATGTCTTAATAAATTAAGGTACTAATACAAACATTAATCATATTGCTGAATGAAAATGTTGTCACTGAAGAACGCTAAAGAGAAGAAGGAAAGGAGCTGGAAATTATGTCTGCCAGTGCTCATAAATGACAATGAGCATGCAAAGCATCTGTTTCACTTTATAGCAACTCCATGAAGAGAACCAAAATGCATCAACAGGGAAACATTAATAAACCAAAAATAATTCTGCACATAATTCTGTCTGGCCCAGTTACCTAATTAGCACTTTTATCTCCAAATAGCTCTAAAAATCTACTCTGATAGGTAAGATGTGTGTATCAATTGCTACTTACAGAATCATAGAATCATTAAGGTTGGAAAAGACCTCAAGGATCATCAAACCATTCTATGATTCTGTGATTCTATGATATTTCCCTTTGCTAGTTTAGTTCTCTCTTAGAAATGTCAGATTCATAACTTTACTAAAATAAATGCAGGCCACGATTCTGCTTTGAAAAGCTAATTGAATCTATAACTCAAGTTTGGATGACAATGAGGATTAAGTTATGAACCAACCTGTCCCAGTTCTGCTGATCTCTTAAGATAACAGAAGGATGGTGAATTTACCTTAGTGTTTCCCACAAAATTAAACTATTTTTACAGGTAATTTCATCTTAAAACCAGAATTCATATCTTGTAGACAGAAGACCTTGTAAACACAGATGTTGAAATGCAGTTCCTCTGGGAAATTTATACCAGCATTTTGCATGTTGCCAGTAATGCTAACATTAGTTCTGAGGAGGTAATAAAATTCTCACTGTTCATCAGGTGATCAGGCCATGCACTTGTCCCTTTACAAACGTTACTTTACTATTCAGAGTCTGAGTATATGATCAGAAAGCTACTAGCATACCATGAACATGCTGCTTTAAAAAAATATTTCAAGTGATAAAAGGAAACTACCCAGAAATCTAAAATACATTTTTCATCCTCTGGCCACCTTCTTCTCCTTGGGAAAACATCAAAGAAGTTGAAAATTGTTGCTTTTCAGCCTATATGGCCATAAGGCTTTTCAGTGTTGCTCAAAAATTACATTAATTGCAGTCACACAGATCCTTCCCCTCAAACTAAACAAAGAATGATCCTCTTCTTTCCTGCATAGAGTCTTTTTTATTTCTGCTGGCATTTGACTCAGACAATACTTGTGTGAAATTGTTGATGAAATTCATAGGGAAGCAGTGAAAGTGCTCTATATTTTTTAATTTCAACTGAAATGAGGGTTGAACAGAAGCATGAATATTTTCCCTCTGATGTACATATATCGTTTAGTTTAATATGTTGCCAGCCTTGCAGCATCATTCTTCCTTTCCCAGAAATCAATAGAGTGCCCTCTGTATTATTGGGATTGAGCTGCCGAGGGGTAAAGAGCTATGTTTAAAGACAGGAATCAAACAGGAGGTAGGGTTAAACAGGGGATGTACTCCATGAAGCTATCGTGGAGCTTATCTCCTAATAGATACTGCAAGTGCTGAACTGTACCTGGGTCCCAGAGAAGAGTAGGTGAGCTCAAGAAAGAGAAAACAGTTTTAAGTCAAGTATCTGTAAAGAGGCCTTAAAGCCTTAAAGAGATTGGTCTTTGGAGGACATCTGCAATACAGATTGAGCCTTGGGTTGAACAGAATATTTCTGTTCTCCTAAGGCATTCATGTTCTTTAGCAATTATGGTTGTAGAGGCTGATGGAAAATGGGATTTTATGAGAGTTCACAGTGGTGCCACCCTTTATGGCATGTTTATGGTTTTCTTTGAGAATCACAGTGGTGCCCAAACACCTTTGGAATCAGGGGAATTCAAAACCGCTTAAGTTAGCTTTATAACCTCCTGTCTGGATCTGTGATGATGTTTCCCTAGCTACAGCTCAGGGACATGGGTTTAAAGCATCTTACTGTTTCTAGGGTAGCTTCCGTATACATAGAGCACATAACATTGTTAATGACACATTGCCATACCTATGGAGGAAATGCAAAACCTAAGCATGTGCTTAAGTGCTTCTCTGGACCATGACCAGAACAGTCAGCAATTTACATGTATAATGACCAAGTCCTCAAAGAATGCTCAGTCAGGGCTTCCTTCTATAACCTAAGAAAAACAGAACGGAAAACAAATATCTCAGTACTTCAAGACATGTTAGATATCACTGTGAACACAAAAACTAAATTTCCCAGAAGATAAAAACCTCCTTACTAGGAATTTTTACCTATGGGCCATACTGAAGCTATTGGTCAGCCCACAGCCTCTGGGCTGGGAAAAACACATAAAACATTTCCTTCCAGCCTGTCTCTTTGGGCTGAGGGGATGAGGTGTCTCTATCCAGTGTACCACTTGCTATCCCTGAGTTGCTGTCCCAGGTATTCTGTGACGTCTGAAATGGCAGCAGGTGTCCAAGTGTCTCAGGACCTATGCTTAGGTTACTGGGTAGTGCCCTGGCTCTCCAGTCTCCGTTGAATATCTCAGATACAGTAGGCTCTTGCATACAATAAACTCTATTTTGGAGACAAATCCTACTCAGACTGTTTCTCAAAGAACAGGCAGTGTCAATCCTACAGAGATGTTAGAGAGGAGGCTAACAGCTCCCACTGAGTCAGAAGAACTTGGCATTGCTACTCTTTCAAGGCAGATATTAGCAATCTGTGTATGTTTATGTATTAAAATATAGGATAAATTTCACTAGGGGCCCAGCCTGTGTGGCTGTGCTGTAAGAGGAGTTCCACACTCTTTGCTGTAGTTACTGTTCTTAGCACCTGAGCCAAGGGGGATTGTAATGTGAACAGGACTCAGTGAGGTCTGATGCTGGTTTTTTTCCTCTGTGATCTTTCATTTAGTGAAGGAAAAAAGTGTATCAGAAATCACTGCATAGTGAGCAGAAGGTTAATGGACTAATCTGAAGCTATGCAATAGTAAAAGTGTAGAAGGTATATCAAATGATGTCAATATGCAAGTCTGTCAGTGAGGGATATTGAATTTATTCTGTGCTGTGGTATGTCTTCCTTAGTTCTAAATACAGGCTTCACAATTACGTGGGTAAAGCCTAAAAGCTTTTTCTATTTCTTTACAATTATTTCTCTTATCCCTTAACTTCTGTAGAAATTGTTTAAAAGTCTAGAGGATTTTTTATACATGCACTCGAACACTAATGGCAAGTGCATGGAGAGCACTAACAAGTGGAAGCATGTACTGAATTCTTATTCATTTTTTATTCAGTCAAGGTCTGTCTGGATTTCCACAGTTGCAATTCAAATTCATTGAGCTTAAGGGCAGAATGGATGCAAGGAATTTCAGTCAAATGTTCAAAATATTGCTGAGATTAAGTAGTGAAAAATTGAGTAGCTTCCATTTTTTTCTTAAGACATCATAAACCTTAATGCAGGGATTTTTTTAGGATTATGCTACATAAAAAGATGTGTCATGATGCAGAGATCCTCAGATTAAAGTCCAGTAGCAGATTTGTTTCATGATGGTGCTAGAATGACATGTTTTTACCAATACTGGGACACTAGCCAGTATTTCTACGTGTCTTTGCACTGGGCCATGGAGACCTACCACGCTTTTTGGAGAAGGCTTGGTGAGCTCTCACTCTTCCAGATCACTGTGTCTTTGGTGGACACATGCTTCCTTTTCTTTCTTCCTTTCTTCCTGAATTTATTAAAAATGCTGGATATTGTAGCAACCATAACAAAATGACAAGAACAGTCAACAGTAAATTTGTGTCTTCTTTCAACTGAGCCTTTTTTTAATGTCTTTTTTATCTGTTCCTTCACTAGTAAGTTTGAATGGTTGTCAGATTCAGAGACGTTTACAGTTTATGGCACTATGTGGCGACAAGATTATCTAAGCCTCCTTTAGGAGTTAGTGGAAGTCTAGAGCATGTGTTGCCGTTGGAAACCTGGGGTATCCCATCTGGCTTCTAAATGCCACTTCAGAAGTTCACCCATAGGTCCTGCTTCGTAAGAGCTATCACCATGCAAACACTGTGGCTATCCCTCTGTGTCTCAAAAGTAAACTTCAATGTTTAGGCAACTGAATTGAATCACAGGTCTAAACAAGCTCTGATGGAAGCTTGGACACCTTGTTCACAGCAGCTGCCTACACTGTAGATGTCCATGTTTTGGTGGCTGAATCTGGACCCAGATCCCACCCTCTGAGTCCCTTTTGTCTCTAGCTACCTCAGCATGGTCACACTTGGGGATGTGGCAGGAGGAGGGGGATGTGCTAGAGGATTTCCCGAGTATACCCAGTCATTGGCTTTGGCAGGCCAGGCCTGACTTGTCTCTTGTGCCTCCTTCAAAGCTAAAGCAGTGTAGGAAATATATGCGTGGTGGAATGTAAGCTTTCCAAAATAATTCAGTAGTTTGAAAACGCTGATTAACTGTGTAAATAAAGACAGCAATGCTGAAAGGAAAAGACAAACACCGTGACCCACATTAACTGCAGAATTGGAGTCAGTCAGGCTGACAACAGTGGCTTAAGAAGAAAACAGTCCTTCCCAGTTCGACAACCCATCTTCATTATTGCAACAATTTTTTTTCTCTACAGACATTTAAGGGAATAGAGTCACACCTAGAAAGAAACAGTTTGTAAACAAAGAGGATTACTGAATGCTGTTGTTCGATGCTCTTTTCCCAAGTTCTGTACAAAGTAGCCATGCAAACCACAGCTAATCATATATGTCAGTCTTATCCCTTCTAATAGATGGGATGCCACATCACAGCATGTGGGTGATAGCTAAAAAAAACCAACCTCAAAACCAATTTGCAGTAGAAAGACATTTCTGCGCTGAAGCTGTAAACATGATGCCCAGCAAATTAGCACTTTTGTCTCCAGCCTCTGCGACTGAAGTGCAGCTGAAAAGGATGAGCTGCTGAAAAAGCAAGATTAGGGGAATAGGGTGAATGTTTGTCACTCACTTGCTAAAGAAAAAAATAAGTGAAGCTTTATGAAGCATACACTGAACAGCACAGGTGATTGCTGCACATGCCTCAGAGAAGCTCACAAGTCTGATTTGCTAGAATAATGTCTACCTGGAGGCTACCTCACCCCTACCTGCTATTTCCCTCGCCATAGAGCCTCCCACCTCCACGTTGGTGATGACGGTGAATCATGTGGGAATTGTTGCATCTTGGGATAAATAAAAACTATTGCTAGCCAGAGATGATGACTTCCTCCCAGAGTGAAGTAGCAGAGAAGAAGGTCTTCAACCTCTTCTAAGAACCCTCAAGAAAAAGCAGAACTAGAACTTTTCATTTTTATCCTCTTCTAGATCAGCAAGAAACCCTGTATTCCTTTTATGGTTGTTCAGCTGTATTTGGCAGTAGTTTTACTGCTCTGTTTGTTAACTGCTGGGGATGCTCCACTAAGAATGAAAATAACTATCAGGTGCTGTTTCATACCAGCTCACCTCCTTTGATAGTCATTAAGGTCAGTTCAGTTTGAGATGCACATCCTGGAGTCCATCAACATATCAAGAAGGTGTGGGTGTCCTACGAAACATGTGCCATCTTTGCAAGCCCCGTATGGATGTTCTGGATACCCTGTGGTGTCTTGAAAGTCCTCACCTGAAAATGTGTGGGCATCTGAGACCCAAGCTATTTATATAATCTTGGCTCTTCTGTTTCATATACTCTAAGGAGACTCTGGACAAAGTTCCAGCTGGACTTTGGATTGGATGAAACATTAACTGATAAAAATACGTTCAGTGCTGATTCATCATAAGTTGGCAAAACTGCCAACTTAGCATTTTGATAAATCACTCACTAATACATGCCTAAAGAAAGAGTGAAAATACTTTAAAGGTTGACTTCACTCTTAGCAAACACATAGCTATGTTTGCAGTCATTCCTGGTTCCTGGAATGAAATGGTGTGTAGCTGGATGACAGACACATGTTCAGTCTTCACCTTCTGAGTTCTGACAAAACAGCCTCTTACCAGCACTGCTCATAGGCTCTGCTGCAGCTCGGACGGATGGTGCTCCCTTTTAGTCACAAAGCTAAACTCATGTATGTGGGAAACCACCCTTTCTGAGACAAGGCAAAAATGGCCAAACATATCCTCCTTTGCACTGCCTGAGGTAAGCCTGTATGACACTGAAATGGTTAATATAGTAGAAAATTCTTTGCCAGTCTAGCTTGCATATGTAACTACCTCCCCGTCTTCTAGCTGTTCTCCTAGGCAATGACAGTAACTGTTGCATACCTGATGATTTAGATCTCTCAGAATCCCATTACCTGCATTGTCATTGTAACTGCAGAAGTTATTTCCAATAAAGTAATTCTTTTATTAATGAAATCTAGCATTACTGCACTATAACATTTGAGCATATACCATTATGTCCCATTCACTGCAATAGCAGTCATCATCTTTAAAAATTACATAGCAGGATTTGAGTTTCAATTATAAGGCCACTCAGTAAAAATAGAACGTGTAACTAAATGCAGCTAGCTAAGTGATAGGAAATAGTAGGATTGTAGGCAGAAAAGAACATGTTCTTTGATATGTATTTTTTTTGCCATTCAAATTGCACTTGATACAGTGTCTCAAACAATATGAAGACGACTTCTGTCACTCCTTTTGTTCTTATCATCACTGCTGTGGATGCTCAGTTCTTGCATGTGACATGCTCTAATGTAGTAAAAGTCAGTTTTACTCCTTGTTTTTGCTGTATTCCTCTATAAAATGTACGTACAAAACCTGAAGAAAATAGTGTGAAATTAATCAAACTGTTCATGTAAATGTGTTAGTCTTCAGTGTTCATATTGATTTCAACAAATCCTTGGCATTTATTATGGAGCCAGATGTGTTATTTTCCCCTCTAGGACTCATAGTCTTATACAGCTAAATCTAGAAAATGTACTGTTCTAGGGAGTGCTGGCTTTTGCAGAGGACTAAGAAATGATCCCATCACATTTCAACATTTTCTGAGTTGAGTATGTGTAACAAACTCTCTGTTTTCATTGAAAACCTAGCAAGTGGCAGTGGTGTTATCCTTTCCCTAACACATCATAGTGCACTTGTGCATGGAGAGGACATCCTGGCTTTCAGACAGGGAAGAAAATGTCTTAGGGGTCCACCAAAGTTTTTATTTGCTTATAAAGTAGAAAAAAATAAATAACCATGGAAGAAAGACTGACACTAACCTTAAATAAATTAGTATTATAATTAACAAGGAACATCCTGGATTTTTTCCAGTCCCACAGTAAGATTAAAACAGACACTTGAAGACAGGCCTCTGTGGCAAAATGAACCATTCGTAACTATTACGAATGCACTTTACAGAGTGCTGAAGATTAGATGCATATGGAGGCTGCCACAATCGTAGGCTTCAAAGCTAAACAATCATATTGTCATACATGAATTAATCTGGTAATTATACTTAATCGAAGACAGAAAATACACAGATGCCATTACATTAAAATAAATATATATACAAGGCATAAATCAGTTCAGACACAATCCTGGCTGAAACGTAGGAGCTGGATACTATGAATGCACCAAGGTTGAGCCTTCTCCTGGAGACCCAAGAGCAGGACCCCAGCAGAGGTGGTCTTGCACTGCACTAACGGAGCTGGTCTGTCTGTGGGGTGCAGGGCAATGCTCTTCTGAGATATGAAGCTGGGTCAGGAGCAGTAGAGAAGTATTGGGTTGATGCTGCAGCCCAGCTAATGAGTCTCCTCTGCCCTGGCAGCAGCCCAAGCTCTGTTCTGTGTGTTTTTGCACAGTGGAGACAAGCTTTTATTGGTGCTGTTGAAGCCAATAGGGAAAAGCACACACAAATTAGCTGAGTAAGAGTCTTTCTAGGGTTGCAATTATTCAAGAGGAAAAGCTTTCAAGCAGCTGCAATGCAGCCATAACATGAGGAGGCCAAATTAGGATGTCATAAATACCCGTCTGAGTTACCTGCTGGGTCAGCTTCTGCTCCCAGTTATACCGGTCTGCAGGTGAATTTGGCCCACTCTTTATGAAAGTAGTAAAATAAATTAGAACTCAACCAGCTCTTACTAGGACGAATCCACATACATAATTAATTTTTATTTTACATACACAATGGAGAAAAGAGAAATGAATTATCTCTAAAAGTTGGGCTTGTCCTTGATGACACAAAAAATTATCTAAGCCTCATACATGGTGAGTTGTTTGACAGCTGCACAAATCTGGAATATTTACAGTCACTTTTACCAAATAATTTCAGATTTAATTCAACTGTTGGAGTAAGGTTTCTTTTGCTGTTGACAAAGCTGTCTGCGATATATGTATTTTGGAAATCATGTGTTGGGCAGCAACTGAAGGTGAAGTCTGTGTCGTAAAGGCTAACCTGCTGCCCCACCAGAAATACTCGTAGTGGTTTTGTAAGTATGTTTACTTTCCTAGCTGTGCGTGCTTCCTGCTTCATCCACCAGCTTTCTTCCTTACAACCTGGATTGTTTCATCCGGTTTATGAGGTTACTACCCTTCTGCTTCTAATTGTGCTCCTAGCTGTTGTAACAAAACTCTGCAAACTCCAAGCCCTGGGTTTTTTGTCAACTGCATTAAAATAGCTTTTTGTGTATCATTAGCACCTGGCTTCATTTCTTCAGCCTGTTACAGTGCTAGCATCTCATTGCAGCTGGCTCCATAATGCAGCTGAGATCAAAGAACTCACTGATGTACTCTATTTGTACAGCGATGGCAGCCGAATGGCAGGCAGCCCCCCGTCCATGTTGAGAACCTGTACATATACTAAGGTCATTCTGCAAGCATCCTCTCCTTGGTTATTAATCTTTAAACTCTCAGTCACTGAATTCACTGAAATTTGTGTTTCTGGTTTTCTTGGGTTTGCCTTTTTCCCAAAGATAGAAGCACTGGAGCCCACAGGGTTTGAGTCTCCTTGCACGGCGGACAGGGTGTTAGTGGCTGTCCTGTTTCTGTCCTGCTCTGTGGGCCACCCTAGGCATCTGCTCAGCCTTACAGGCTGCTTTAGCTTTAACCCTTTTTCTGGACAATACTGCTGGTTTTGTTATTTTGGAGGCATTTCTCAAGTTATCTATGTCTCTCACAGAAGCTAAAATCACACATTCTACTGTCTTAACAGGAATCTCATGGATTTCCTGAGTTGCAGAATGGTTCTAGAGTTCCTAGCTGTGCTGTGTAATTGTCCATTTCCCTTTTTTTATCCCATGAAAGTCTTTATCTTGTTAAAAATGAAATGCAAAAGAGTTTAATGAATCAGCAACAGTTTCAGTTTCTCTGATGTTCTCCTGAGAAGATCTTTTTCATTAGTTGTCCCCTTGACAGCCATGTTCCTGAAAATACTTTTTACTCCCTTGTCATCCTTTTCCCCTCAATATAATAGTGAAAACAAGCAAGTAAAAAAAACATTTGCAAGCTAGTGCTACAGCAAAAAAATAGCTCCGTGTTTATTGTCTCATCATTATGTCTCATAGTCGGCTCTGTAGACTGAATTAAGACTTTCTTTCACATCTTATGTTCTGCTGCAAAATATTTTATACACACACAGATTCCACAGGAATCAGTCTCTACAGCTTTGTTTGCTCTGGTTCTGTTGTGTTTACACCTTTTAATCCTTTCAGTGTGAGTCACCCTCGTCTAACTGTTCATACAACATTTGAGATACTGCAGGTACTTCGTGCTGGGCAACGGCAGAGGACATCATGTTTATAAATATTTGCACTTTAGAAAAGGTGTTTCAGTAAATGCTGTGGCACTGCACACAGCCTGCCTTCAGTGATCCTTCTCAAAAGCAGTTCCCTGCTACACCCAGTGTTCTCTTTCGAACATTGTAAATGGTGTAAGACACAGCAAGAACTAAGCAAAGTGGAAAGATTTCCAGGAATGGATGCGAATATATGAAAGAGGAGAGCAAGTGAGAAGAATTAAACATAAATGCTTCGGGTTAAGGTAAGTACTATTCATATTTGCAGAGTTAGACCAATCAATATTATAACTTGACTATAGATTATATTTAGGGTTTGCTGCATTTGTTTCAGGAAAGGGAAATGTTTTAGTAGTATCTGGATGTTCTAACAATCACACGGAAGTTTCTACAAGATCAGGGAGGGAATCAAAGAAGCCATAATCAATGTTTGATGAATGTATTTCTAAACATCTCTTGTGATTGTAGCTTTACCTAATAACTCATTTGAAGAGTCATTGTTAGGTAAGGTATAGTTACAGGAAATTCCCTGCTGTCCTGATATGAGGCTATTCATGCTCTTGTTCCCTGTAACGATGAACAGCCACAAGGAACAGAAGGCACCGACATGGGAAATTCACCCTTTTTCTACCATGGGCCTTTCTAGACTGTGGTCTGGAAATTAAACAGATAGTTACATCGCTGGTTACTACTATAAATACTTCCATTTGGGGAACTTTGTGTTCATCATCTACCCACAGAAATGACATCTTTAGATCTGCTGCAAATGAAAAAAAAAATTCTGATCCATGGTTCTATGACTGTGGTCAAAATTTTAAAAGGCATCATCTTAGTACAGGGGCCCTTGAACATACATCATACCAGAGTCTGAATGTGCGAAGGCCACTGTCTCTATATGAGAGAGGGAAATTCTTGATGGGTCAGGGCCATGGCCAGGCCCAAGAGAATATATCAAAGGTGAAGCCTTTATAGCTTTTATCTTTCTAGCTTCTCTGGAAACTTTCTTACAGTAAGACCCTACTCTAAGCCTAGAGAGTCTAATTTTCAGGAGGAAAATTGATCACTGATTTGGTTAATGCTTTGAAAAATCCCTCAGCCCTATGGCTTGACTTTTACAGATTGTAAGCATTTGTTTCTTCCAGTTTGTTGTAGATAAGAGTCATAAAGGGAGCTGCTCTAAACAGATCTGTCAGTCTCTGAAGTTCCTCCTCATCATCAACTCTTCGCTGGCTCTGAGGTGGTGTCAAAATTTCTCTGCAATTGCTCCTAGAGCCTCATGAATACATCAGCTCTGCTCATCTGACTGACTCTCATCACCTGTGGGTAACGGCTGAGGGCTTAGGGATAAATCCTGCTCTGGTCTCAGGTCCAGATCTCCCTGAGCTGTACACAGGGACCACCAGCATGTCCTCACCCTCCAGAGGCTGAAGGAGGTGTGGACTCCTGTGCACACTTCTTAAATCCCCAGCAGAACTGAAAGCATCTTACTAAGGCACTCCGCAGGTCCAAAAGTGGTGGGACTGGCTTCAGTCGTAGTTGGTGGCCGGCACCATGCAGTCCCCAATTGCTTTCTGAGCCACCAGAGGAATTTGGCGTATGTCTAATTAAGTGCTATTTGTCTCTAACGTGTACCTAAAATAGAATTGTCATCTGCCAGTGGAGAAAGCCAACAAATGTGTCCCTCTCCAAACCTTTTCTATTTATATATATTTCAGAAAATATATCTGTAGCCTTATCTCTGTATATGTCGATTCAGATTAATAAAATACTGATTGTGATCATAACTGGTAATTATTACATTACAGTTCCAGATAATATAATGAAAGAAATCAATGGTTCAATTGTTTGTATATATATTGTAATTAAATTTAGTATGTGAGTGACATCAATGGCTGTGAATGTCTCCTGCAGTTACCATAGAAACAAAATTTCCTCAAGTAGCACAGCAGAGTGGTGTGATGTTGAGTGGGGAGTCCTAACATTTAATTTTAAAATTAAACTGTACTGATAACCAGTAAGAAACAGCACAACCACCAATTTAGTATTAAAATCATTATGAGCTCTGTTTTTCTGTATTGAACGTCACCTCAGTGATACCTGACCTAGCAGCTAGCAAGAGGTATGTTATGAGTTCTCAGCCTGCAAATGTGCAAGCTAACAAACACTTTTCATACTTGTAAAGCAATCTATAGATAGATAACTGTTAGAAAAAGACCAGCTTCTCACATAGCAGTAAGATAGCATTGCACATTTTGATACAGGTTTATTTCCATATAAAAGTTTCATGTTAAATAACCAAAAGTATTTTCCATTAAAAATAAAATATAGTCTGTAGTTTAACGTGAAGTATTCCTGAAAGCTGATGTTAAAGCATATATCACATGAATGACAATGACTTTCAGGGCAAATGGGATCTGCTTAGTGGATCACCATGGTAACTGTGATTAATGGTTACGGTATATACTTGCTTACAGTACTAGTTTTCTAAAATCTGATGTTCAGATTGGTTTCAAGAATCATTGTATAATCATTTATTCTTTTAATGAGGAAAGAAGATTGGCTGTTTTTTGCAACCTTTCTTTCCAGCCATGCATCAGATTTTTGCACTGTGTCAGAGAGATGACTGAAAACTTACCCTGGGGATGTTTATCTGAATTCAAAATATCAAGGAATTGAAAAACAAATGTCACAGAGGAGTTTTCTTTCTCCTGAGTTCTTCTAGCAGGTCTCTGCTCCTTTAATCATATTAATATCAGAAATGATTAATGTAAGGACAAATCTGGAGAGAATTAGAGCACATGTGACTACTCCCCTTCCCCTCCTTCTTGCACAGTTCTGTCCTTTTTTTGTCCTGTAAAGGGAACTCTTGCAAGGGTGTCATTCAGTTCAGGACATGATCTGCAGTTCTTATTCCTTCCAAGAGCTGCAATAGGCATTGTCCTTTTTGTTTACTTCTGGGACTTAAATACATCCTCAAAATGAAGTCTGTATAGGGAGGCAGCATATAATTTGCTGTCCCATAAGCACTAAAGGGACTGAGTTGTGACTGAATGATAGTTTGGGGCTGCTCTTTCTCCATGAGACAAGTAGATAGAAACAACCTTTTCTCAGGTCTAGACTCACATTTTAATGCAAAATCACCTCTAAAACCACCATAATACACTAGGGTGTCGATAGCCATGAAATGAAAATTCAGTCCTGCTCAAACTGTTGAGTGTTTATACAAAACACAGCGGGTGGAAAACAAACTGCATGTCAAATAGGAAAGTTAAAGCTGCAAACAGTGCCTGATGGGGATAGTGTCCTTCTCTTCACCTGCTCTGCTCACGAAGAGCTTGCTGGTTAGGAAATTGATCCAACCATGAGGAGGCACGCTTTAATCAAATAGTTCATAGAATCACAGAATCATAGAATGGTTTGGGTTGGAAAGGACCTTAAAGATCATCCAGTTCCAACCCCCCCTGCCATGGGCAGGGACACCCTCCACTAGCCCAGGTTGCTCAAAGCCTCATCCAGCCCGAAGTTGCAGAAACTATATTTTTTATTTCTGTGATCCTTTCTGAGGAGAAGAAAAAACATTTCCTCCAAGACCCCCATTTCATTTTAACATGATTGCATATCCCCCTTAAAAGTATATACTTGTAATCAATCATCCCTTCCCTTTAAAATCCCTAAGGAAATAGTGACCTGCTCTACTGTCTTCAGTCCCTTGTGAGTAACCTGATTTTACAATATATCACACGACTTAAGCTGCCACACAGTGCAGATTTCTGCCTCTGGGAAAGAAGACAATCCTGCAAAGTGCGGGCTGGGGGGCAGCTCTGAGGGAGGTGCTGGTGCCCTGGAGCACCTGGAAGCCATGCAGGAGCTGCCAGTGACCAGGCAGCAGGGGCATGACCCATGCAGTGAGAGATGGGGTTATCCCCCTCTACTCCAACATCATGAAATCGTGGCCAGACACTGTGTCTGGCTTTGGGCTTCCCTCAATACGAGACAAATTGGTGTGAATTCAGCAAGGGCCTGCAAGGAGAGGCTGAAGGATGGGCTGGCTCAGCCTGGGACAGAGATAGCTCTGGGGTGGGCTGGCAACAGACCGAAACCTAGCTATAGACAATGAAGATAAATTAATTTCCTTAGGTCTCTGAGGTTAAAACAAATTCAATGAATTGTCTACAGGGACAGGTCTGGAGCTCAAAGGTCCCTTTTAGTTTGTTCTGCTTTTGCAGGAGGACCCTGTACCTGTATTTCCTCTTGGGCAGATCTCAGCTGTGCACCACTGATCTGTGAAAATCCCACTGGCTGCTTAGCCAGCCTGACCTCTAATGGGTATCCAGGCTCTCGTTTCCGGAACTATTGCATCTTATTGTATCCACCACGTATGGATGAGTGGTTTCTTGTCTGAGCTAAGCATTTTGGTGGCTAGCTTCCTCCTAATCTTTCTCAGGATTAATAAATTAGGCCTCCCCCTCTGCCTAAGGGCCATGACTGGCAGGCATGCCCACCTTGACAAGTGGTGCTGAGCTGCAAAGAGGTGCAGCCACCTCCACAGAGGCTCCCTGGGAAGTGGAAAGCAAGGGTACCATCCTCCTTGGTATGTTCCCAGGCCAGAGAGGGTGCTGAGAGGAAAAGGATAATGAGACAGGGATAAAGAGAAAGAGGTCTTTATCACACCCTTATCCCAGAGTTCTTGACTACAAGAAGTGATCATGTGGCTACTGAGGAAACAAGTGCAAAATGACATGAGGGGACATACTGCTTTGCAGCAAGCTCCAGGCAGCATTTGGGATGCAGCCATTAAAAAGAAACATCTGTGATGCTTCAGTGTGTGAAGAAAGCTTTTAAAGTTTTAACTGGTTTAGAAAAACATAAATGAAAAATAATATAACTTTTGCAAACCCCATCCCCTCCTTGTGTTTTTTGACCAGATCTGAGATGAGTTGGAATTTTAACAAACGGAAGAAAAACATATTTAGAAAAGATTTCACATTCTTACAATTTCAGAAAGACATAGTGTTACATAAAATTACTTTAAGGAATTAAGTTTAGTTCAAGAAGAAAGAATGTAAAACTCAAGATTCCAGAATAAATAAAAATAAGGTTGTGCTCAAATCCAAGTTTTCTGCTTTCAGTTTTTTAAAAACATTACACTTGAGTAAGAATTTCCTTTCAACCCCCCATACTATTTATCTCAGAGGGATAACAATGAAGTATTTACCATGCATTTTAATTAGTAGTTGTTGAAAGAAATTTTATGAGCACAGTCAGAATGCTATTTCTATGTCGTCAGCAATGCTTGCTTTTTAAAAGCTTGTCTAAATGATCTCTCTTACATTACAGTGAGGACTGCAAATCCCACTCAGAGAGAAAGACACACTAGAAAGTGAGATCAGGTGAAGTCACTGCAAGTCTCTGATTCATGCTGTCACTCTCCTGTTGGTGTCTTGCACATCCCATTATGGGCTTCAGCTGATTTTCATCTGGGCTGGCTGCTGACTTAATTTAATTCACACCTGACCCAGCTCCTGTTCACCTTTGCAAAGATCTTTCCATTCTTTCTGAGACCTGGAGCAGCTTTTTTACAGCTTCCCATGTAGTCAGGGAGGGGAAATGTGCCTAATGGTGGATTCAGTTTGGGAAAAACACTCTCTAGTGTAAGTTTTTTGTACAGACCTGGTCCAGCTGAGGCTGCTAAGCCTGTTGAGACCCCGTAGTGGATTTACCAGTAACGTTTCAAGGAGAAGAAAGAAGTAACACATGCAAAAGCATCAGTTGCCAGACGTGTCTGTCTTGTAGAGGTCAGCAAAGCCCAGGAGAGATTGGCAGGGGTGGAGGGAAAAAGATACCCTTGCAAACAGAGAAGGTCTGTATGGTTTGCCAGAGCATTTCTGCCAGTCCCCTCTGAAGGCAATCAAAAGGTCCTCAGTACACTCCGGAGCACACCCGGTATTTAAATGAGGAGAAGGAGAACAAAGGATAGAGCTACTGTCTGGACTTCTGCCCCTTTGACCGTTGGACATGTTTTGAGGCATTTCAAACATTTCTTTGACTGATAACCAATGTCTGAAGATATGGGCAGTATGCTGAGCAAAGTGGCTGAACGCAGTCCTGTGAGTTGTAGGAAATGTAAAAAGTAATGAATTAAAATGTTGCCAGTCTTTCAAGAAACGTAAGCAAAATTCAGTTTTGGAAAAAAAGCTTAGCTCTGTTATTTTTGTTTCTCTTTTAACAACATTCTCAGAAGTCAGAAATATTTTTTGGGGCTTCTAGAAAGATTAGTTGTGCCTTCTGATTATGTCTGAAATAATTAAATTATATCAAATACATAAAGAATCCAAGGAATAATAATGTAAATCTCAATTCTTGGGCAAGCAACAAAGAAACTACTCTTACTGATGTTTCAGTAATCACTGTTTTGTGCCGCTGCAGTTTAAAATGTCAAATGTGTATGAATAACTCCATTTATATTACAGGGGTTTTAATCTATCTATTTTAATCTTTCCAAACAAGTTTAAAACAAGGTTTTAATCTCTTTAAATAGCTCTATTTTTCATAATTCCTGTTCTTCATTCCATTGCCCTCTCTTTAACCAAAAATTTAGAGCTGGTTTTGGTCATTTCTAGTGTTCACATGATCCTTTCATACTGCTCTTTCTTTAGAGTAGATAAAGACAGAGATACCTGTAGTTCCCACTCCTGTGTATCCATGGACATTGCTTTCTGTGTGCTGTAGGACTAAATTTCTCCTTGAAGAAACATTGTTCATATATTTTTTAATTACTACCATTAAATTATACTTTTTCAATCTTCTTGATGGAAAGGAAATAGCTTTTTTTAGCTTGATCTGTTAAATAATGTTTGAAGTCTGATAGATGCTACAGCAGTGTATTTATTTGTAATTATTTATATCATGCAATATGATATTGTATCTTATCACTGCTTTGATTTGCTGAATTTGATCTTCTGGCACTAGACGCTCCTGTAAGTTGTGAGTGATCCAGGCTAAGGTCTTTCCATCTCGTACCTGAAGGCATTCACCTCCTCAGTTTGCTTCCTATAACTAATACATCTGAGGTTCATGTGACTTGTTTAGTGTCTGGAAACAACTGTTTTACCAACTCCTTATTCAAAGATTGCATTTTAAAAGACTGTAGCTAAGATTACAGAGGAATTTTCATTCCAAGTCTTTTTTTCAATCATGGAAAAAACCCGATATATACGGCTCAGGAACACTCAGATTTGAGATCAATTTCCTTTGACTCATTCTATCTTTTTCCTTTCTGACAAAAAATATTCTACAAAATGGCCTGTCCAATAGCAGACTCTAACACTTGATAGTAATGGCTAAAGTACTTCTTGAAAATATTTCACTAGGAAAACTTTAAGTTAATGGAGATGGTCCAGTCAGGAAGAAAACCTGCAAGATGACCCATTTATCCAGTCAAATCAGATTAGATTCAAAATCTGCAGTTTTTATGGTGGACTTTTGACAGCTGAAGCCTCAAACCAATAAAAAAAATATATTTAGCAGAAAATTTTAGAAAAGGGAATGTTTTCAAACTGACTGCATGGTGGATAGCTCCTAAATTGAAGAAGAGGTGAAAGTAAATAAGCAAACAACTATAAATAATTCAATCTGCAGTTCTTCTTAATTTGTGAAAAGAATATAGCTTTGGGATTGAAATTAAGCATGTTTGCTTTCAACCCACACTGCTGGGTTTTTTTGCAGAGTCAGAACCACACTAGCCAACTATTCTTTTTTAAAAAATTACAGCCAACCATTTTTCTCTCAACTCTTCAGCAAATCTCTGGGGGCATGTTTTTCACATCAAAACTCTGCATGAAGTTCTGCATACAAGATGCAACGTAATATGACAGATGTCCACACAGACAGTGCTAATGAGATGTGATTTTGTCATGAACAGGGAAAACCTGGACATCAACTACAGTGCCAGAATAGATGCTGGTGTGAGGTAGGCAACGTGAACAGATAAATATCTGAAATCACAGAATGTTAGGGATTGGAAGGGACCTCGAAAGATCATCCAGTCCAATCCCCCTGCCGGAGCAGGAACATCCAGATCAGATCACACAGGTAATATGGTAACTAAGAAGGGCAGTTAAACTTTGATTTGTATATGCAAAGTGGGGTCTCATAATGCATCCAGGAACAGTAAGTCTCTTTAGGCAGGATTTTTTCCATCTGATGTTTAATATCTAGTCTCAACTAATTCCTATAATTCCTAATTCTATTCCTGCTCTGTATTTCAATGATGCAATAGGTGCCTTGTGTGGCACAATCCAACCATCTTAAATATTTACCTGTATTAAATAGCCCATCAAAATTTCTGTGTGCCAAGACCAGAAAACAAACACAGTCCATGTACTCACTTGTCTAAAAATCTAAAATTAAAATTAAACTCATTTATGCATTTGTGTCTCTCTGGGACCAGGCCTGGAATAGTTTGCTCTGCTGCTGTGAACCTGACTTTACTTCCACATTTGCAGAAGTCACCTTATTTAGGCACCTAGACATGGATGTATGCGCTCATGTTTAGGTATTTAGCATTTGGAAATGTGACAATGTGTGTAATTCTTCAACCTTACCTAGCTAAAAAAGGGCTATGAATATGATTATGTGTTCAGCAGGTATCAAACCCTATCATCCCCTGCTTCTTCAGGGTGAAGCTTCATTCTACGAATAGCTGTCAAGGTGTCCGTGGAAGTATTTTGGTTAAGGGCAGTATTTTATGTACAGAACTATCCCGTTGCTGTTGAGTATTCTCACAAGCGCAGTTTCCCAGATGTGGTTGTTCTGTCTAGTTTTATGGAAAGGGAATAGTAAGGCAGGGATCCTGGATGACATAGAAATTAATGCCAGCCTTTTATTCTAAAGGAAATTCTAGATATTTTTTTCAACCTCCTTATCTTTAAAATATATTGAGTTCTGTGATTGCTGTTCTCCATTGTGTATCTGATGGCAGATCAATAGCTGATTAATAAACAGAATTAGGTCTTAACATACATACGGCATATTAAATAATAATAATAATAATAATGCCCTCTAAATACAGTTTTGAGCAGTAGAAAAATGTTTGGACTATTCCTAGATTAATGTGAGGCTAGTAGTTACTATTTTAAGCTTGAAAGGGGAAGCATCAAAGTGAAGGTAAGCTATGGGTGGAGTCTGTCAAGGATCAGTCTTAGGTGAGATTTTATTTCTGTGTGATATTTCAGTGAAAACTGGCAGCAGTACTAAAATGAGAAGAGCCCTTAACAAGCAGAGAAACTGTATGTATTACTTAGCATTCAAATGTGTAGTAAGATAAATAATTTGTTAGTGTCAAAAAGACACTTCCTCATGTCATCCCGATTTACCCTAAAAGCTTACCTATCACTTTAAAATGTGCACAGTGGATCCCTGTTTGTTTCATCAGAAATACTCAAATTCAGCGACAGTGTGGATCATTTGTTCATAGCTGAACCAGTAGTCAGTGCACTTCACTACCTTCATATGATTTCCCATGAGCTGGAAATAATATCAGCAAAGCAAGTCATGTTAACGATTCAACAGATGGCACAGACAGCACTGCAATGCAGAACTGTAGCTGATCTATAGCTAAACCTAACGGGTGTACCCCATTTTCTTATGTCAGAAGAAAATGTAGCTAGAAATCATGGACTGATTGAAAACACCATTCAGTTTCAGGACTGTGAATTTTAGCGTTGTGACACAGAAAGGCCATAGCTGGACCTGTAAGTGCAAGAATATCTGGGCAAAGTAATACAGTATATTGATTACATACTATTATTACAGCATTATTATTTCAGCTGTCCTGGTAAGTCTTCTGATTTTGCATGTGGCAATTTGACCAGATGTGACCACATTACACAATTATGCTTGTTTTCTTCAGAATTACAATGACTTATCATTACATAATTTATTTTTCAAGGCCAATGTAGATGTACCTAAAGATTGCTTATGATCTGTGTCATTGTATAGATTTGATGTGACAAAACACAGCCTGGATCTACATAGTTTTCTGCAGAATAATTACCAGTTGGCTTACCAGAACGAATAGTGGGAGGCCATCAAACAGCTCGTCCAAGCCTTCCACCCATCTGTCCACTTGCTGTTTGTGGAACATGCAGTTCTGTATATCAGATTTTCGGTTTTCCCTAGCAATGCTTGTATGTAGCATTTAGTGTTCATTTAGTGTTCATTTCCCAGTGTGGTAACCTTCTGTTTAACTACAACTGGTTAAAATAAAAATAAGAAAAAAGACTTAAAATATTTATTTTCTACCTCATTTTCTCCTAATTTCCATCTTCAGTGCACTGTCCTTGCCTGAAAGCATCTGTGGTTTACATGCAGATTTTTTTTTCCCCTCAAGAGAAAAAGATTAAAGATTTTTAGGAGAATCCTGTTTTTTCTGCATCGATAACAATGTAGCTGAAGAACAATTTTAATGGCATTTGCAGGTAAAATTTTTAAAGATGTTTATTTGATCAGTAACAGGTGACTCAAGAATTAACCCCTGAGAAAAAAAAGTATTTAAACTGTTAGACATGTGGCAATGAGATATATTGAAAACAAAGCAACATGTATCAGTGTCAGTGTCTTTCTTAACATATTTGGCATTAAATAATTTGAGATCTGTACTTGTATTTACTCTTCTTCAAATACAGCATGCATATATCCAGTGGATGCTGTAAATGTTACAAGTTACTTTGAAGACAAGGCTAATTTTGTTTGTTGTTGACTTCAGTGAATTAAGACTCCTGTGCCTTGGACATGGCTCTGGGATGTAGAGTATCACTGAAATACCTGACACCTCTTCGGCACTCAGTTCACTTTCCTGTTAAATTTGTTTAACAGCAGTGTGTATATATATATATATATATATATATATATCTATGACGCTCTCTGTCCCTGGTCCTACCCCAGGCTTTCCTCTTCTCTTTTTTGTATCTTCAGTACTCTCTTCGGGAGTCATAACGTTTCTGGCTCCCCTTTTTCTTTATTTCCTTGCAGTGACAAACATTGTATTTTCAATGCTTAATTAAGATATCAGACTCATGACATCACAGAAAATTAGGCTGGATAAGGCTGTAAAACACCACCCATTCCATTCCCTGTTTCAAGGTAGAATTAGCTAACGGTGAGTCTTTCCTGACAGATGTCTCTCCAATATGCTTTAGAAAGTGTAGATCTATTTGAGTGTTTACCTACTTTGAGAAAGTCAGATTTTTTTTTTTTTTCTTCAAAAGTACAACTTTAAATTTATAGGTACAACAGGTTATTCTTGCCTTGGTGGACACAAGAAACAGCTTACTCCCTTCTATTTTGCATCCTTCTTTTTAATCTTTGATAACAGTCGTTCTTTAGTTGTCTTGAAAACAACCCTGCTCTTTCAGTCTTGCATCATAATTTTCTTCCTGGACCTTGAACCCTTCCTTTCTCCATGCAGTCTCTTCAACTCATTCACACCTTCTTTGAAGTGTGGTGCTCTAAACTGGATGTTGTATTTCAGAGAAGACCTTCCTAATTTTGCATAGATTGGGCCAAACTTCATGTTTCTGATCCACTGTGATTCCCAGACTTTATTGTACCAAATGCTGCCTAGTCAGTGTTTCCCCATTTTGTGTGTGTGCAGTCGATTAAACTTGTTCTTACCAAATAGTTTTTCCCTGTGTCCACGCAAAACAATATCATTAGTAGACCAGGCCCCAGCAATAAGAGCTGACTGAGAATCCTGCTCGAGGCCTGAAAGGGTTACTGTGATGACCCGGATTCCCCCGTCACCAGCTCCTTCCAGAAAACGGTTATTTTATGTCAGCATGTGTGTGGTGACACATTGGCTCATGAAAGCCTGGCTGAACTTAAGCTGAAGATGAAAGGTTGGCAGCTCATATGCAGTGGCACCAACCAGTGGGCTGTGACATGAAATTCCTACAAGCCAACAGAACTAAGGCATCATCTTCATCTACAGAACCATGCCACGCTGAAGGTATTCAAGGTCNTGACTTCAGTGAATTAAGACTCCTGTGCCTTGGACATGGCTCTGGGATGTAGAGTATCACTGAAATACCTGACACCTCTTCGGCACTCAGTTCACTTTCCTGTTAAATTTGTTTAACNGCCTGGCTGAACTTAAGCTGAAGATGAAAGGTTGGCAGCTCATATGCAGTGGCACCAACCAGTGGGCTGTGACATGAAATTCCTACAAGCCAACAGAACTAAGGCATCATCTTCATCTACAGAACCATGCCACGCTGAAGGTATTCAAGGTCTCTGAAGCAAAATGCTTGTCACAGGGGTAGAAAGGACAGCAAAATTTCACCTGTCCCATTGCTTCTGAGGCCACAAGAAGCGAGTATTACAGTCCTTTCCCCTTATATATATCTATATTTTCCAAATATATTTCTGTGCACACATATAACTGCACACTTAGGAGAGCAGTTGTTATTAGGCAGAATTCCTGTGTAGTCTACATAGGATAAAGATGGATTTGATATCATGCAGGCCTGCAAAATTAGCATGAAATGCATAAAATATGGATGCTTGCATTCTAACTATTTCAGTAATCATAAACTAATGGGAGCCTATTAAAAGAGAAGGAAACACGAAATTTTGGTGGGTGGGAAAACAGCATTAATTTATGAAGCTTTCTGCTACAGTAAGTAGGAAAGAATTTTCACAGATAATTGCTTGTCTGAGATTTCCCTGCTGACTTACAGATAGAAGGTGACATTTGCAGCTAGAATTTGCCTGTAAGTCTTAATGTGAAAGTAGAACTCCTCCCAGATTCTACATGGCACTGCTGCAAGCTTCTGGGAGCTAGGTCCAGCTCTGCTGTTGTGGGGAGTCATTTTATTCTGGTAGTTGCATACTGACTGTTCACTTTCATTTTTAATTACATCTGACCAATTGTTGGAGATACTGTAATATTCAGTGAAATCAGAATTGAATGCTTCATTTGAGCTTTATATTGAAGATTATATCAGAGACAAGTTACTCATGACTCAGTCATTCTTGATCAAATAAATCAGTAAAACAAAAAGAGGCTTGTCTTTCTGTGAGCAAGCTCTTCTGGGATTTAAAGGTTCTTTGTCTTATCTGACACTTCGACAAGGCATTTAATGAATTAAAGAAAACATCCATTTCCCTTGCAGATTACTTTTAAGTAATGAAGTTAGTGTTTGGGCAAAACAATCAGCTTTACTTAATGGTGCTTTGAAATCAAGTCTCTAAGAAGAAGCTGCATGATTCGTGCATGACTACATTTCATGTCATCATCTGCTATGAAAAATGCATTATACTCTCACTTCCTTCCTCTCTAAGCAAACTCAATTTCCAACACCTGTGATCTGAATAAACTGCACACAGACTCCTATAAAAGATTTCAGCTGTTATGGATTTTTAGAACTCCAGTTTGAAGTCTGGTATACCCAAGTAACCCAAAGGGAGCATGCAAGGCCAGCAAGCTGTAGGAAGTCTGTCTGTCTGTCCATGTAATACAAGTAACATAGTGAATAGAAATGCTGCCTTCTGAGGCAGAGCGATGAACCAGAGAGGGAAAGAAAGTGGTCCTAGGCAGGGCTAGCATCTTTCCCCATCTGGAAGGAAACCTGCTTGGGATATGTGGTGACAGCTTTGTTGTCATTCTTATCCCACTCTGGCAGTAGGTAAGCAGTTGCCTCCTCCAAGGAGACACTGGAGTGTGAGAAGGAACTGTAGGTCACCTCTCTCGGTCATGAAGAAAAACTGCTTGCTTGGTATGACCTTGAGATGCCTGGTGTTTGAACACTGTGTGGTTCTCACATAAATTCCCTTTTGCTCTCCTTTTTTTTTTTTTTCATAACAATTTTCCCCAATATATTTCTTTTAGTTGGCGTTAAAAGACGTATCACTAAGCACCATGCAAATGTCTCAGCAGAGACAGGATAAAACGAGGGGCCTCTATGCCTTAAATAATGTAGCTTTATAACAGAAAATAGTAGTTTTTAACTAGTTATATGCATCTAATTAGTTAAAAGATGTCTTATCAACAGCCTGGGGAGCCTGTATGACATCTGTGATATTGCAGAAGAATTTCAGCATCCATCTGCTTTCTCACATGCTGTACTCCACTGTATTTGCCTGATCATTCTGATGTTCATTATTTTAGTATTTCTTTAGACAAATAAGATGACAAAGTTTCTGTAATACCAAACATAAGACTTACGAATTCAAAGAGAAATGACAAAAGGTGAGTTTACAGTTTGAACGTCTCTCTACCGTTCTTAGGGCTCAGTCCCTCAGACTCTGATATTGTATTAAGTCTGTACACCTCTTTTCAGATAGAAGTGTTTACTTATGCTCCCTATAGCAATAAATAGGAATTTTGTTTAGTCCCCTTTCTTACATTAAGGACGAGGAACAATATTAAAAGGTGAGGAAATCTGACCTCTATTTCTTGTTTGTGGTCAGGATCTTCCTATTACAGCGAACCTTTCAATTGCATACCTACTTTCAGTCAGAAAAACATAAATGTTTTTCTTTACTAAGTGATTCAGAAAAAACTTTTTATCTAAATATACCATAATATAGAAGATGGAACTACTTCTAGAACCTCTTCTCTCTAACTCCAGATAGAATTAGGCATAAAACCAAGGAGGCAAAGCAGAAAGAAAAGCTGAAATAGAATGCAACGCAATTCCCTGCTCTTCAAAAAATGCATGCATACCGAAAATAATTTTCTAATACATGTTAAAAAATTAGGCTCATGAAGGAAAATTCCACAAGTGGATTCCTATATGCACATGTCTACTAACGTGCACATTGAAAATGTCCAAAAGTACATAAATACTTTTTAAAACGTCAGGACAACCTTTGATGTTCTTTGACCATTCCCTTTACACTTCTCTTGTTACTGTAGTAACTGTCAGACTGTAATTAGTTGCAGATTACTAGATGCTCATGATCAGCCCACCTGGCTTGTTTGATCTATGGTTGTGCTAGACCACCTACCCACCTCAAAGAGTTTACTTTAGATTAGGTTATCTCCTGTTAAGGAAGAAATTTTGTTTCTTAAATGTATAGGGAAGGACTACCAGCACCTTTCACCATGGTGTAGGCAATAGGGCATAGATATGAGGAGAAGAGACAAAAGACCATGTCATGCTGGAGGAACAGTAAGGTGCACTGAAGTAGGGGAGTAAGACCCTCAAAATTAATTAATTTGTTCTCTCTTTTCTGTGCAGTTGTTTCCTCAGACTAACATGGATGTAGGGCATTCCAACATTTCGGTGTGAGAGTCATGGGTATTTCAGACTCTCAAGTGTGACATTTTAAGTGTGGCAAAGCTAAACAGCTAGGTAACAAAACTTTTATTTCTATCCATAAAGTAGGAGAAATGTATTAAACTTTCTTTACACAGACCAAATGGACCCTAGAGACCCTGACTGTAATACAGTCTTAGCCTGGGAGGAAATGTGCTGTACCCTAGCTATGGCTCTTAAGGAAGATTTCATTTCTACAGCTTCTTTGCAGTCTGGTTGCTAGATAGATGCTTTTTAGGTGGAATTAATTTTACTCGGTAAAATTATTTGAATCAGTGTTATGCAGAATACTCTAGTTTATATACAGCATATGAAGAACTAGCTTAAGATTTCTTGTTTAATATTTCCATTGTGTATCCTTTTTTTTTTTTTTTTTACTGTGGCTATCTGCTTACATTTCCCTACAACAAGACAAATACAGTGGCCTAAGCAAACTTTTACTAGGCTATCAATATTGTACATTTCATGACTGAAGTTATGGCTCTTATTAAGATTGGATATTTTAGCTATCAGAGAGCCAAGGTTTGATGGAAAGCCTAATGAACAGGTCTTTCTCGACACTGTATGTTTCTGACCATCTGAACACTTCCAAGGTTCACTTTTTTTTGTTATTCTTTTTAATCTGTACAGTAATTCATGGCAATGTTATGTATAGATCTCTGAGTGTTTTGAAACCTGAAATCATTGTCTTCTGTAAGTGAGGAAACAAAGGATGTCTTGGTGTTGCAGAACAATAAGCTAAGCCTTTAATTATCATGTGATTAAAGTTAACATGCCCTTAACACATATAAAAAAGTGCTGATTGAATTTTGTTAGAAATCCAATTATTTGAATTGTGTACAAATTACAGGGACAGTGTGAAAGTCGTTGTAGTGATTTTACAAGCCATACTGACATCTTACAGTTGTTATCATTAAATAGTTTTCCTGCTTTCAAATGTCCTTTGTATTTTTAACGTGAACCTCCAAAATATTCACTGAAATTTTACTCTGCAGAACAGAATTCTTCAATCAATTAAATTAGTTAACTAAATTAAACATCTAATTTCAAGAAAGGAAAATGGATGTGAGTGTTTTCTGCTTTTTGTTCCTTTCAGTGGCAAGAAATATTTGAGCAATACCCTGTTCAGTAATATGAACAAGTTAATTCCAGAGTATACTCTGTCTATGTCATTGTTATTCCCACTATGAAAATTTGATTTCTTAAATATCAGATTTTTGTATTTGGCATTTTCTTAAATTTGTCTTTTGTAGCTCATTGCTTGCAGACTGACATTTTGATTCATTGTATATACTTACCCATGGCACATCTTTCCAACCTCCTTCTCTTCCTGACAACAGTAACTCCTGCATACCCTCTAATTCCTCTTCTGCATATATCCAGTCAAGTTTCAGAAACCAAGTGTCTTGTGGCCTCAGGACCTCCTAATGCACACAACAAGCAATGTATCTGAAATAACACCAACAGGACAATATCTCCTTCAAATTGGAGTAGGCATTACTTGTTATAAGATAAGAATACCTGTGTGAAAAGCAGCAACTTCCTTCTGTTCATGCAACACTCTGGCAGTTGGAGCTCTTGCTAGAATCAAGAGTTTGGTATTTTGATGCTCTTGCTGTGGAGGAATTTGATGTTTTGAAATGAAAAAGAAGGAGAACCCAAGAGACGCTAAATTGGTCAGTCTCACTTTGATAGCCAGCAGGACACCAGGAGAAACTGTACTGAACACATTTATAACTACTAAGAAGATAATGAGGCATATATAAACAAATCAACAAACACATGGACTAACTGACCGACTAACAAGTGCATATTTGGCAAGCATGTCGCAAGACAGGATTATGATTAAAAATTATCTTGACAAATGGGAAGAATAGTCAGAAATCAACTGTGGGCCAGACAACAAACAGCAGCTAGGAGTATAATGTTGACAAAGAAAGGAAAAGCTTGTTCTGTTGTGCATTGCTAGGAATCTGTTAAAGAAGGTGGGGGAGTTGATTAGTCAATGTAGTGCTTAGAAAGCCTCGCTTGGGCACGGCTTCCTGGAAGTGCTACCACTGCAGATTGGAGAGGATCTACAGAATAGAGGTGAGAATGAAAAGTGCTTTGAGAAACATCATTTACAAGGAATACCTGAAGGAATTGGATTTTTTTTAAAGTCTAGGAAACAGGAGACTAAATAAGGAGACCTGGTGACAGTTTTCTATTGTGTAAAAAGGTAAATGAATAGGGTAGTAGATGTATTTCTTCTTCTCTGTTGATAATATCTGTCAGTCAGGAAGAGTTAGTTAACCTGACACCTGTAAGGGTTATGAAACTTCTTCAGAAGCTTATGGATTTTCCTTCTTAGAAGTGTTCAAAAACAGATAAAAGCAACATCTACCAGGGATATTTTATGTTTATTTGACCTTGCCTGAGTGTATCAGGATTTGTTCTTGCAAGCTTGACATCTCTGTGGTCTGTATGTTGCTGAAGAGGTGGTCGATTTCATGAGGAGAAGAGTACTAGCACTGTAATTCCATCAGGTCTTGTAGTTGGTGGTGGGTGACTCTGACAACTGCATGAACATCTGTCTGGTCTATTCCTATTAAGAACAAGCAGTTCCAGAATTCACGTTTTTCCTTCTTGTGTAAAATATCATCTGCAGTTTTAAAAAGGTATTAATTCATTTTTCCTTGACCTTATCATTCTGGGAGTGTGCGATGACCAGGTTATTTTTTCTTACTTCTTTATATTATTTTTTCCTCTCCAAGTTTCCCTAAATTACTCTAATTAAATGGAATAAAAATAGATTTAGGCTGAAGGATCCTGGAACAGAAGGAAAAGGCATGCTCATTCATCAGATAAAAACATTCCTTGTAAAGTGTGAATACTATAACTAAGTAGAAGTAGGTCTTCATTTACTTATGAGATCAGGAAAGATTGTCTTTTCAGAAGCAGATACTTGCATGTTGACAGCAGAGGTCATGTATATATTGCTGCTGTTGTACATAACATGCATATTTTGCTGTTGTTCACAGAGGTTTTGACAATTTATCATTAGCTGCCATTTTCAAAATCAAAAGTTCTAACTCATCACAACAGATGTGCAAAGGCTCCCATATTTCTGCCTGAGATTTCCTCAAAGAAATCTGTGTGTGCTTCTTATCACAGGTATTGCACGAGGACTTCCACATGCATAATATGTAGGATATGTTCTAAGTCTGTTGGATTTACTTCCCTGACCAGAGATACAGTTGCAGCAAATCCTGCACATCTGTGGGTGTGGGAACTAATTATGTAAGCATTATCTGGTGGAGAAAACAAACTTAACCTCACTGAGACATGTCACATTTGTTTCCTCGGCGCAGAGCATTGGTATCTCCCATCAGTGGTGGGATTTATATAAGAATAAGCCATAGACACTTTTTGGGACTTATCTCATATACTGATATCAGAGGCAGTCAGTGGATGCACAGAAAGATATCCTACACAGGGTATTTATCAAATAGGACATCATAGGACAGCTTTTTACGTAGTGACAATTTTGCCTTCTTAACGCACAAACACAGAATCTGTGTCTGTTGGTTATTTACAAGTTGGACTTGGAACTAATCCTCTGTTCATTAAGAGTGATAGGCAAAGACATGGATATCAGAGAACCAGCAGACATCAACCGAAGCGAGCGGTTGAAATGTGCAGACAGCCGGAGTGAGCGCGTATCTCTGCCTGTAGCAGACCTGCTGCCTGGGACCATGTTTAAGTTCTGTTGAGGAACCTTACCCAGAAGGTAAAAAAGCTTGGTCTTCAAACAGGTGTAGTAGAAACTAACTGGATAACACACTGTGGTGTTCTTTGCACAAACCCTGCCCCCGGATCTTGTAAATTAACCGATGTGGAAATGAATGAGAATGTTAGCTTCTCCCATAGCTCTCCGTCGCCAACACGCCTACGCGAGCTAGACTGTAGAATGGTTTTCTGCTGAGGTATGGTAAGATTATGTACAGAAGCCTGTACCTGTGTACACACGGAGATCAACATTTCTGCCTGTTATAATTAGCAGTTTCCAGCATCCACTGCATCAACTTGTGATCTCCATCTATTTGAAAATATGTACATATCATTAGAAAAAGTCTTTCAACTCCCCTGCAACTTTGAGCCGATTCTTAGTCAGTTTCAAGTAGAAAGTACCAGATGAGACTTTGTTTTCATTAATTAACATAAATAAGTATACATCTCCTCAAGATGAGAAGATTTTTCCTTGTTTATTTGTCAGATTAAAAACAGTGGTTTTGGGGTATGAGCAAAGAATAAGGTTTTTAAAAATAATGAGATAGATGTCCCAGATTGCTGAAGTGTGAGAGTCTTCTGCACTGAAAAAACTTGTCATTTCTTCAAACACACATGATAGAATACAGACAGTGCTTTAAATTCTTTTCCTTAGCAATTGCAAATGCTCCTGAAAGAATTTGATCAAGTAATTCAAGAGTGCACAGCTTTTGAATGATCATTTTTGGAGAAGACGGAAGCAGCAGACGAAGCTTTCCAGGATTTGTGCTGCAGTGTAGGTCAAAACAGGAAAGCAGGAAGATCCAGCTGAAGTGTAGCTTAAACTTCTGTAAGGAGATAAAACTTACATAACCCCAAACACCAAATTTTGGACCAGTATGGAGGGGGGCTTCTTCCTCTTTGTTATAAGTAATGAACAAACATTAGGATTCTGAAAATGAGGTGTAGTCACTGTCTCTGAATATAGGTCAGACCAACCAGCATCTCCCAAGTTGTCTGTGACTCTTTTATGGTGGAAATGTGGTTCTAAGGATATAAACAAAGAAAATTAATAAATGCAGGCTCTGCACTCTCTTGGACTGGACTCTGGTGCATGAATGTGGGATACAGTTATTGCCTCTTGATGTTTTCCGCCATTGGCTTGAGTCAAGAAATAAGAACTCAGCAGATTCCTGTGAATTAGCAGTGGATAAGAAGAGGACGAGACCAGTTAATGTGGCTGCTCTAATAACATGACATGGCAACAGGGTGGAAAGGAAAAGAGTACAGAGGTGGGTTATTGCGAAGTGGGACAGGAGGTAATAGAAATAAAAACAGAAGTAATTACCTGAAAGTTAGGGACAATATATATTTAAAGGGTAAGTTTAGGGGAAAACTATATCATGTGTTTTTTTCCAAGTTTACATTTCTTCTGCCATTTGACATACAGCTGAACCTTTATA
Organism: Syrrhaptes paradoxus; assembly: GCA_013400615.1. Classification (NCBI taxonomy): domain Eukaryota; kingdom Metazoa; phylum Chordata; class Aves; order Pterocliformes; family Pteroclidae; genus Syrrhaptes; species Syrrhaptes paradoxus. Next base: position 26,770 of record VZTO01006057.1, on the reverse strand, counting down.
AGATTTTGTTTCTTTTTTTTTAATGGTAGATTTAATACATTTCAACACATCTTTGTTTCTAAATTAATTTACCATTTTAGGTTTGCAATTCAAAATGACACGTAATTTGAAGCTTATCTTTAACACAGAATCCTGTTAATATTGATTTTCATCTGTCCAAATCTTTTTAGACAACGAAAAATGGTTATTTTAATTGCTGCATTTCATTAAGTTTGAATGAGACTGAAAAAGCTACATGAATATTTCATCTTTGTTCTCTTCCAGAAATAATGCTCCAGCTGTTAAGGCTGTTTGTGCTTTTATTCAAAACTTACATTCAAGTCAACAATTTATTTTAATTCAAATATTGGTGGACCCATTTTTTAATTAACTTCAGCGTGGTCAGGTCAGGTCTTCCAAATATAAGATTGTATCAGAAAAGATTTTGTCTGAATTTTGAAAGAAAGATAAGTGGCACTCAGTCATTAAAAACTTCATAGAATCATAGGATCATGGAATGGTTTGGGTTGGAAAAGACCTTAAAGATCATCAAGTTCCAACCCCCCTGCCATGGGCAGGGACACCCTCCACTAGCCCAGGTTGCTCAAAGCCTCATCCAGCCTGGCCTTGAACCCCTCCAGGGATGGGGCATCCACAGCTTCTCTGGGCAACCTGTTCCAGTG
>VZTO01006057.1:0-25271 GCA_013400615.1 Syrrhaptes paradoxus | reverse complement strand
GTTATGATTCCCCTTTTCCAGTCTGCGGGAACTTCACCAGAGTGCCACGACTTCTCAAATATGATGGATAGTGGTTTGGCAACTTCATCCGCCAGTTCCCTCAGGACCTGCGGATGTATCTCATCAGGTCCCATGGACTTGTACACCTTCAGGTTCTTTAAATGGTCTCGGACCTGATCTTCTCCTACAGGTGGTGGTTCTTCCTTCTCTCAGTCACTGCCTTTGCCTTCTGCAACTTGGGCAATGTGGCTTGAGCTCTTGCCAGTGAAGACTGAGGTAAAGAACACATTAAATACCTCAGCCTTCTCTGTATCCTGGGTCACCAGGTCTCCCGGTTTCTTCCAGAGGGGGGCCACATTTTCCCTAGTCCTCCTTTTATCGCTGACACACCTATAGAACTTCTTAAAGTTCAGTCTTCATTACCTTTTATGAAATTGAGATTTATATTGAACACAGAAGAAAATTCCAATTGGTGGAAAAATTTTAGCAACATTATAATTTCAAGATGTAGAGATGATAAACATCATTGAGCAGGCCTGAGCATTTCCAGATTCTTAGGTTAAGAAAGTGAAATATCACCCACATGACTGGAATCCGTTCATAAATGAGGAAAAATGATAAAGAAATTTGTTATACAGATCAGGACTTCACTATGACATTTTGTTGTATTCAACATGTGATAAGGGAAATTAACTGGATGTAAATATTTGTTACTGTTTTCTGTTCACTTGTAAGCATTTCCTCTGTGTCAGAGAATATTACAATACTTCTCACAGTCCTTCTTTCTGGTTTAACTCTTCATGCATGAAACAGTACTTGCAAATAAAGGACCTGAAGGACTCTCCATCTGTAGCAAGAGCAACGGAAATCACAAGTGAGATACAATGATAAAACTGAAGTGTCCCTTGCTGTGGAGACAACCGTCACCTGTCCATCCTATTTGAGAGATTTGACTTAGTGGGGACATTAGTTTTGGGATGCTAAGGATGTTACAGGACACCCTTGAAACTCTTACCCTGTCTTAAGCTCAAAAGGATCCCAGGTTTCTTAATGTGTTTCAGGACTTAGTGTTGAGGCTTTCTGTCTCCTTGAGTCATAGGTGAGTGAGGTTGGATGAAACTTTCCAGGGAGCATTGAGAAGGTGTGTAGTTAAAATCTTCAAAATTTGTTGAATAAACTAGCTTTTAGTCATGCTTTAAAACTCTAACATTTATGTAAAGAAAACAAACAAAAAGACCCAACACATTTTATATAGCAAGGTTTATAGTAAAGCTTTTTAGAAGTTTTCTTTTTTGAATGCTGCTTTTGAGTGCAAAGACAAACCAGGGGTCAGATCATATTTTAATTAGAGAAGCCTCAGAAAGGAAGCCACATTTCTGATTTTCATTGCAGGTGTGTAATTTTGAGCAATCTTTGGATAATACAAAAGGAAACATTTCTCTTTGAACTTGATAGATTTTTCTAAATGACTAGTCTTCAGGCTGAATTCTGCTCTGAAAAGAAAATTCAATCAACAATGATGCTGCCTATTTTTACTTAACAAAGGAGTTTTCTCTTGTTTCCATCTTCCTTCATTCATGTGAGAAATTAATGAAAAAACGCCACACTCGAAACCAGAATATGAATGATCGCTTGTTGCATACAAAGCAAAGAAAGCACAGCTCACTTAAAATAAAGAAAGTACGAGTCACTTTAGAGGAACGGGATGAGGGGAGCAGTGAATAATACAAGTTTAGAGCAGTTAGACACTATATGCTTTGCTGTTCTTGTTTCCAACCCATGGAAGGCTGGCTGAAGCAGTTAGCAGTGATGTGGGTGTTTGCAGTGTCTGCACAGGTAAGGCATCTCACCTCATGTGAATTAAATCAAAACTTTCTTGAGCACTGACATTATTCGTGTAACTCCAAAATTAAAAGCTTTGTCACTTAAAGTGCTTCAGTTCCAGAGATGATGTGTGACAACAGAGATAATATTTGAGTGTAACTATTCTTTCCTTTGCCTGAATCTGGAACAATTTCAGGATGTCATGGTTTAACCCCAGCTGACAATAACCACCAGACAGCCACTCCCTCCCCCCAGCTGGGATGGCTGAGAGAATCAGAAGAGTAAAAGTGAGAATACTCATTGGTTGAGATAAAGACAGTTTAATCAGTAAAGCAAAAGCAGTTCATGCAAACAAAGCAGAACAAGGAATTCATTCCTGCTTCCCATCAGCAGGTAGGTGTTCAGCCATGTCCAGGGAACCAGGGCTCCATCACAGGTAACCGTTACTTGGGAAGATAAACACCTTAATTCCTAACGGGCCCCCTTCCTTCTTCTTTCCCCAGCTTTATATGCTGAGCACGATGTCATATGGTATGGAATATCCCTTTGGTCAGTTGGGGTCAGCTGTCCCAGCTTTGTCCCCTTCAAACTCCTTGTGCACCCCCAGCCTGCTGCTTGGTGGGGTGGTGTGAGCAGCAGAAACGGTCTTGACTCTATGTAAGCATTGCTCAGCAACAACGGAAAAATCCTTGTGTTATCAACACTGTTACCAGCACAAATCCAAAACATGGCCCCAAGTACTAGCTACTGTGAAGAAAATTAACTTTATCCCAGTCAAAATGAGCACACAAGACAGTAAGGGGTTTTCTTGGAATATCAAGGAAAAAGTGATAAATTTGGCTCTAAAATTGGTATTTTATCTAAACAAGCCCAAGATTTAAGTTCAAATATACTTCAGGTATTTACAGGGTTTACTAATTTATATTGACTTAGTTTGTACTTGACATGACTTTCAGGAAAAGACGGAGACTTCTCAGATTCAGGGTCTGAATTTAGAAGGAGACAGAAGGCCTTTTGAAGATAGATGTAGTATAGAGCCATGGATACAAAAATGGTTTTATAACTAGAAGTTTTTTTCCTTTCTGCTTCTGTATGTGGACAAAATAGTCCACTGTGAAAGTTCTCTTCAGCAGATAGAACAAGAATCTTAAGGATACTCCAAGAAGTCTTTGCCAGAACTGAGTAAAGGTTTATGCTAGGTCTTCTTTTACCCAAGTCATTAGTGTCTTGGACCCACCCTGGTCCAGCAGGTTTTGTATCAGAGCTTCTAAAACCCTGATAGAGAGCTCCAGATTCTGAAAAAAATTAAACAGCCCTTGCTCCTGTTAGTGGGACTAACTTAAGTGAGAAGTGTCACAAACAAAAGCATGTTCCTACAGAGTGTGTTTAATAAGAAAATAAAATATGAACCTGGTAGTTGAGATTTTTTGTTTCAATTTCAAGTAAGTTTTTCAGCTTGCTATAATGAAGAATACATTTCTTCTTTGAGGCCCGGGGAGCTGCCTAAACCCATTGCTTGCTGAAGACTTCCCATTCTTTTCTGATCTGCTAATCTGCTGCATATTGCCTCGCAAACCCAAGAGGAGGTTTTAAATTGCTTTGGAAATAAATCAATATAAATATATCTACATTTTATTTATAGACTAGGTAGTGTAAAGGCCAAAACATGTCTGCATGGATAAAGCATGATACACAGTAGGGGTTTTTTTGTTGTTGTCTTTTTAATCAATCGAAATAAGTGTCTGTTTTGTTTTGCTGCAGGGACTAAGGAAACCATTCTCACTTTCTGTCATGTATTGCTCTAATTCACAGATTTTGCAGTCGGTCTTCCAAGGATTATGACACTAATGTAAAATTAACATTGGCTTTGGTTTTGGAAGCTCTTTAACTGGCATTGTACCAAACCTAAATTATATGCTCCTCTAAATTTCAAGAATATAGTTATGTTATGTTTTGCTATAAGCATTAGAGGATTAATATCTTAATGTGACATCAAAAAGAGCCTTTCAACTGTCTTTGCTGCCATCTTACTTTGCTAGAATTGCTTCTAAAATAATTTATACTCTTGTTTGACTTAAGAGAGCCTCACAAAACCACTCCTTGAGCTTTTAAAAGGCCTCATTCAAACTATAGAGCTTTATTGTCTGGTTAAGCTATGAAAAAAAAAGACAACTTTTTTTTTCCCTTTATCTTTTACTTTTATTATTTTCTCTGACTGGTCTCTCTATATAAACTAATAAAGAAAATAAACCATCACTGCTATATTCTTCTCTGTGTCTTTATACGTGCTTCTGTACAACTGTAGAATCATGTATGAGGACCTGGTTTTGACTTATACCAAATCCACTTTACAATGAAGTGGCATGTTGCTTTTTCTCAATAGCTTTTTTTAATTGGTGACCAAGCTGAATTTTAAATTATTTTAGTAAAATACACATGGACCATCTTTCCATTCCTATTTAAGGAACCTCAGTGACTTGGAAATATTAAATTAAAGTAGAAATCTATGGCTTTATCATGAATATTAAATTCAGCATACATTTTCATTGGTCTTAAATTTACACCCACCGAGAAGCTTAAGATGTATCAAAAATTTTGAGTGGTCATAGGATTCAGTCTTATGGCTCCACTTCTGCTCTTTCATCTACACAGATGGATCCTAGCTCCTCTGTGAAACTCTACTGACTTGAAGAAACAAAGCTAGTGGTAACTGGGGCATGACATAAGTTTCAGGGTCTGTCCACAGGAATTTAATATACATACATATATATGTACATTGACATATACATATACAATACACAGCAGGTTTTGTATTACCTCAAGCTGGAACTCAATTTGTATTGGCCTCTGGTTTGAACAAAGAGAATATATATAAGGCAGAGACAGAGATTAATGTGAGCCTGACCTAAGGCAGAATATTTTCTAAGCAAACATTTTCCCCATACCAATTTGTCTGCATAGAAACTTTCAGTTTTGGTTGCACTCCATTTTCTGATGGTAAAAAACTGCTCTGTTGAAAATGCTTTGAACCTCATACCATAATTTGTTGTTAAACTGAAGCCTAGAGTGAGAGATAAGAACAATATGGACGGGTATGACCATAAGTATTTTATTACAAGGGTTATTGCACTTGTCCCTGTAATAGCCAGAAGCAAATATGGGTTGCATCTGGTAGGAATCTGTCAGCTCTCAAAACAATTGGGAAAAGAAACACACATTGGCAGTATCCAGGGCCATTTCAGGAGTAAAGAAAGTACCAAATGGTCAAGCAGATGGTGCTTCCTACGCCATTAGTCCTGCTAGGGCCCACAAATCATGGAAGAGATGAATGCACTGTCAAGGTACCACACATACGTGTCCCAGAAAATTCACCTATGGAATCAGAGAAGGAATTATCCTCAAAGTTGAGGAAACAAGGAAGACGAATTGCTGAAAACCATATAGCAGGTCTGAGGAAGTGAAATCCACATCACTGTAGCAATTTGTTCAGCTTCCCCTATCTCCCCTTTGAGCTCTCACTCCCATTTTACATAATCTAACAGTTTCATTTTCCTAACTCATTAGTTAATGCTATCAGAAGCACCAGACGTGATCACCCATGGAAAGGTGCAGTTGTTTGCTTCTGGCATTTGCTGGGTCAAGGTTAAAGCAGGTGTAGTCCAGCTGAGTGGAAAAAGATGAAAACCTTCCTAGTTTCCTGTTCTATAAACAGCTGCTCCATTTCAGAAAAAGAAGTATCTCTAGTGAAGTTGCTGAGCTGATCACCTGGACAAGCTTTCAGGAGCAGGGCTTTTGTTTTTCACTCGGAATGTATTCTCTTGAGAATTAATGTAATTTTATATGACTCAAGTCTGCTTTAAAAGAATGACTTAAAATCATATTAATTTAAAACTTATAATTAGGTCCCACCACTTGGTTTTCCTGTGTGTTTTCTGTTTTCATGGAGTTTCCTTAGCCTTTGCAAGGGCTTATCTTTTCTCTCACGTTCTTGGTGCTGGCTGTCAGAGGGGAAGAAGAACAATTACTGAAATTATCCCCAACAAAGAAATGAAATGTTATTTGTTGGTCACAAAGAGATAGGAGCATTTTATTACCAGTGGCCGTTAAACCTAAAGCGCAATCCTCCTAGAAATGTAAAACACTTATTCCCAAATACTGAAATTCCTCTAATGAGATAAGTTCAATTCAGCGATGGTGAGATGCTTAATAACATTAGCTATTATCAGATAGACAAAGGGAGAGATGGCAAGAATCCAGCAATACTTTTAGGACCTGCCTTTATTCTGATCCCTTGATTGCATGTAATTTACTTTGATTTTCAGTCTTGCTTAATTTAATTTGTGTTCATTTGCTGTGCAGAGTGGTTAGTTATGTCTCTATTTGGCTTACTATACTTGTTTTTCTCTGGGTGGTCTTTATTTATCGGGTAGTTTGTTCTGTGATCTTCATCTCATTTAGCTGTCTTACAAAGTGTGATTTGTATTTAGGGCTACAAAGTCTTTGACAATGTGTTTTGTTTGTTTTTAACTCTCTAATCAGGGATTAGGGAATGGCAAAATATATTCTGCTGCTTGTATTTTCCTAGCAAACAGGATTTCTTGACAGTGTTAACTTCCTTCACTTAAATGCCTAGATATAGTGAAGTTCAATCACTCAGCCAGCTTGTAAAAGTGTTGGTATGAATGAGAGAAAGAGGTGATCTTGCATACTGAGGTTGTCTAAAACTTGTGGGTATTCTCAGGTGGGGTTTTAGCTTGGTCTGAGCTTGAGCATAGTCACATATGGAAAGCATATTGATGGATTATTTCCATGCATTACACACCAGTAAAGATGACCAGAATGTTAAAACTGGCAAAAGTCCTACTGCCTAAAGCAGGTTAAAGTAGTAACGTATCTTGCTGGTTGGTTTCCTGCAGGCAAGGTAGAAATAGCTCTACCTAAACGTGAAGAACACAAGTCTGAAACACAATTTTAGAAGTAGACAGAGCAAACTGTAAAGTTGAGCAAATATTTAGAAATTAAAACTACTCTTGTAGTCAAAAGAACAGATGTTTCTTTCTGACAGTGGATAGTCTTTGCAGGGGTTATTTGAAAACAGCAGTACTGTGACATGATATGCAATCTGAAATAAGTAACATAAAAAAATATACAAGCAGTAATGTGAAAAAATGACCACATAAGAAACAGTCATCATGGAACAGTAAAGGGTAAAAGAGTAAAAATACAATGTTCTTTTGTCGCATAACTGTAAACATTGCATTAATTATAGCAGATGTAACAAGATTTAAGAAGGATCTGTAATTTTCAAGATGGCATTGTGCACTTAAATAAAAAAAATATTTCACAACCACTTTTCTGTGCCTTGTTTTTTCACAAACCAAAACAGTCTGACACTGACTTTTTTACATTAGAACCGTTGCTTCAGGTCACATCCTGTGTCCTAATTGAGGTGGCATGGCACAGTAGGGCTCATTTTCAGCACAGCTTGGTGGAGAATTAAGCAATTTAGATCACTGTTAACAGGAGTCCTGCTCCCTGTCTCTTTTCGGTGTATGCTGAAGATTTGCCCCAATGTCAGGACATATTTGCAACACTAACAAAAGCCTTTGAGAAAAAAGCAATATTTTATGCATTCTTGGAGACCAAAGGTGGTGGGTGGGTAGGAGAGGAAAGGAGTGAGTTTCTGTTTGTAAAGGTCACATCTGAGGTATTTTTGAGCTCTATGGTGTTGTAGATAATCAGGTGAGACAACTCCCATGTTTGCTGGTGATTCAGCCTGGCCCGTGTCTGCCTGGGTTAGAAATAGGAACTGAGTCTCTGGCATTGTATCAATGTATTCTTATTTTTGCACATAAGGACCTCAGTGAACAATGTTTCTTGCACTGTAAGACAAGCTCTTCTCTTCCAAAAGTTAAAATCTAAAACCCAGCTGTTTTATGTCATAACTAGTAGATTAGCAATTCAAAAGTATCCTTCAGGAACTGGTAGGAAGACACAAACAATGCCCAAAAGATAATTCAGATTGAGATCGTAGGACAGACAGTACCTCATAAAAGTCTGGAGAAAACATATTTATGTGAAAATTAACAAGAACATTAATGCGAACAAACCTTTGGTGGTCTTAGGCAGGAGTGCTAAGCATCAGAAGATACCCAAAGAGTTGCTGACAGTCACTGAATTGTGTAATCAAGAAACAGTCTTTCACTGAAGAGCAAAATAACTGATACTCAATCTCAATGCTCACTTCTTTCAATTGTTATCAAACAAGTACTAGAGACCCAAGTGGAGTAACTCATGTAGCTGTTTTATATTTGTATTTTCATTGGCAAAAATAAGACACTATTTTTTTCTCTGGTTCCTTCTCCTTTTCTTCATCCCTCTCGATCTTGGGGTTTTATACATGCAGATATGCTTGGATGGCATGTTTTTCTTCTTCTCTTATTTGTACTCTGACATGGAGAAGTCAAACAAAGAACTGTCCTCATCACCAGACTGATTTCAGTGATCACCCGTGCTTTGCTTATCATTTGTACTCCTGTCCCTTGCCAGCTCCCAGTGCTTGGGTGGAGTCACACGACTGATGAACCAACACAGAAACACACAATTCAACACAGAAACATACAATTCAACACAGAAATTGGATCTCTACCATGACAAGAGAGCTTTGGGCCTTAACAATCACTGAGGAAGGACTGAGGCTTTTAGGTTGTCATAAGCAAAGGTGTCGGACTGATGTATTTTGTGGAAAATGAAAAAGGGCTGTGGCACAGAAACATCCCTACATCACCCTGTGCCAGAGAAACTAAGAGAAGGTGGTGAGAGACTCTTATTCTTAAGCCTAGTGCATCTTTTCATTCCAGAATTTGACCCCAAGTCTGCGTCTTGTCATTTGTTGTACCTGAAACATTTATTGCTTGTAGGGTTTTTTGTTTTGTTTTTTGGTTTGTTTTTTTCTGAATCAGTGAAGCATGATTTTGTTCTAGTTTATGTCAGAAAAGACCACATTTGTAGTATATTAAGTTTTGGGAAACGGTCATAGTTTTTATTTTGTCATGCAAACTCATGTCATGGCTGGACATCTGTTATTGTGGGTTATATCACACACTGTTAGTTTAAAGAATGTGACTTAAATTCACCAAAAATAGGAAAGGTTAAACACTGTAAATAATCCACCACACTGCAAGTTGCACCACACATGTCTTCTAGATACCCTGAAGTTCTTTCTCTCTTTCTTCGTCTCTGAAATTGCCGTGATGGAGCCCTAGTTCATGTGAACACTTAAGGTCCAGCTGTTCACTTTGCCTTTTGTTCACCTCAGGCCTTGTTGGTTTTTTTTTTGTTTTGTTTTGTGTTGGGTTTTTTATTATTATTTTTTATTTCAGTGGAGGGAAATCTATGACGTCTAAAAGTTTCTTATTTTCCAGTACTTTATCCAGGAACTTTTGGCCTCCAAATCCTTCAGACCATTGTGGCTCTGAAAGTACTAGTGCCTCAAATTTCTGTGTAAACAGAAGCAAAGCTGGTTTCTGTACCAGCCTTTCTTATGATACCTCAAAGAGAAGTTGTTCTGGTCCTAGTCTGTACCCCAGGACATACAGATGCAAAAATAGTTGAGTGACAACTTTTTTCAATTAGGTATTTTCACTGAAAAGATATGGATGTTTACTGATTTGAAGACAGATCCTTATCGTTACAGCAGCTCCAAATAAAAGCTTCCTAAAAGCTACATTACTTTATACCAGCAAGTGTATTGTCATGTTTGAGAAGAAGCTTTTCAACATTTTCTTCAAATTGTTTTAGTTCTGCTCAACTGTTGAATGAAAATAGAAGCCCATGTAGATCAAACAAAAAGGTTAAATAACCCAAAGCCAAATCCCAGCTCCTCTCTCCAGATGTTGCCGGCTGTTCTCCAACATTCTTTCTTCTTACTCATTTCGCTGAAAATCCCTTCTCAAATCCCTTCCCTTTCAACTGAACTGCGGAGCTCCAAGTGGGACAGAGTAGGCAGCTTGCCTTTTGTTTTGCTTGGAAAACCATCACACCACCACTTTTTTTTGTAGAAATGACTACGTTATGACTGACAGCTTTCAGGTTTCAGGTTTTTTTCCCACATCTGGTTGATAGCAGCCTTCAGCAGCTGCTGCTGCTGGGGCTGGAGGCTTGCTGCAGTCAGAGCCAGCCTGCAGGACCCCAGCAGGACGTTGGAGCTTCTGCCTCAGCCAGAGGAGGTGACACACAGAATCACAGAACCACAGAATCACAGAATGTTAGGGATTGGAAGGGACCTCGAAAGATCATCCAGTCCAATCCCCCTGCCGGAGCAGGAACACCCAGATCAGATCACACAGGAACGCATCCAGGCGGGCTTTGAATGTCTCCAGAGAAGGAGACTCCACCACCTCTCTGGGCNTGCTCCATTCCCTTCATCATCTTTGTGGCTCTGCGCTGGACTCTCTCCAGCAGTTCCCTGTCCTTCTTGAACTGAGGGGCCCAGAACTGGACACAATATTCCAGATGCGGTCTCACCAGGGCAGAGTAGAGGGGGAGGAGAACCTCCATGAGATGGTGCACCTCTGTGCACTGACAGGCCTGAGAGCCAGGATCTTTGCATGGGGAAAGATTCACACCCCAATGTTGTGGCCATGCTTGCTCATGTTATTGCAGATGTGCAGACCTCCTGCTCTCAGGTGTGGGCTGAGTAGGATGCCTTCTCTTCCACTTCAGATTTCCTGACTGGCTACTGACATGAAACATCTCTCTGGTACCTCTGGTATACCTCAGGTCTCATCTACAACCTGACAGAGGATTTGGCACTGCTGCATGCCACAGAGCACTCTCTCTATACTCATCAACAATGCCACTCCAAGGTTCATGTCAGCTGTTTCATTTGCTTTGGCTTTTTTACTCACATTTCTTTCGGTTATTTTTGTGGTTACACACGGTAAATGAAAATTGCTCTATGCAGAGAGCTCTATTGTGGTATCAGTTCAACTCAATGCAGCTTGCCTGGCTTTTGGAAGAAGCCAGAAGTGGTGGCAGTGATTAACTTTCTGCTGGAAAATGTTCCTTTCCCTGAGGGAAGTGTGCAGGGAAATATGCTGTTATGCCACCATAGGTTTAACATGTAAGTCATCACTGCAAGTCAGCGCTTGCTGCCTCTGACCGCTTGCAGCAGTTTATCAAGGTGGTTCAGTGTGGTCTGACAGCTGGCAGGAGACCTGGATATGCCCCTGAAACCACTTTCCTTTTTGGTTATAAATATCAGATCAGTGTCAACCCTGACTCTAAGGGGGCGGATCCTCCAGATCCTAAACTTGAAGGACCTGAATTCCAGTTTGAAGATGAACTTTCTTCAAGTTGGAACAGCTGTGAGATGGACACGAGCTGCAAATTCAGATGTGAAGTTTGAATGCCAGGTTTTTCGCAGACACTTTGGGAGTCCTTGAGGAGTTGTGCTGTAGTTTGTCAGCTGTCATACTAAAAATGTCCAACCACTAGGGATTTTTGGCAGCTATATAGACAGTCTTCTCTCTATATATTTTTTTTTTTTGGTGAAGGAAAACAATAACTTTCTCTCAGTCATTTCTCTGGCCTTTCTCCCACTCCATTGCAGCAGAGGGCATGATTATACTGCAGCATGGTTACTGTTCAATTTGACTAGTACTAGAGGTAAGGTATTAGCATTGTAGAATAAAAATATGTCAGGTCCTTCACTTTCTGTGCCTGTATGTTTCATTACGGATTCAAAGAGTTACAGATTTATGAAGGAAAACCGGATCTTCTACTGCTTTGGGGAACCCAACAGACTAGAGGAGCTGTTTGAAGGTGATGAGATATCTCTCTGCCAGTGGAGTGGGAGTAGAAGAATGGCTCTGAGGCCTGTGTGAAACCCATTGCACTAAGTAGAGATTTTTGTTTCCAGTAAGGGCATATGATCATGTCTGAAATGCCTGTCTAGAGGGATCTGTACTCCTGACTTTATTTCTGTAAGTTCCTGCGATCATACAAATGGCTCCTATCCGGATCTGTAGGCCCCTGTGTTATAAATCACAAGACAATATGGAATAGCGGATAATCTCCCAACAAAACTGACCCTTTTTCAACAGAGACAGGCCCATTCCTTCTTCATGGAACCACAAACACTTTCAGACTTGCCCCTTCACATCATTATTCAGCAAGAGTGAGTAAAATTGTGTTTTATATAGCTCTAAACATTTCTGTGCTTTGACACAGAAAAAAGTTCACCCTTGATTTGGCCTCGTGTGATGTATAAAGAGTCTCTGACAACAGCGCCTAGGTGCTATGATGATGTGAATTATTGAATCAGGGGAGGATCAAACAGGTTAGTTAACAACAGTAGATGAGTTTAATCAAATCTCACCATTTCAGAAAGTCAAATGAACCTTTCAGTTTGGTTCTTCAAAAGTATAACCTGACTCCAGATATCAGTCTTGTCCACTGGATTTAAAAAGTGAGCAGTCTTCCAGACCAACTATGCAGGGCATCTAATCAGACAACAGGACTCCAGATAAAAGCAGGAAGAGCTGAACTCCCACAACTTTTTCCATCTTCATTTAATTCAATCTGCCAAGAGTGATTTATTTCAAAATGTGTGAAGTTTGCTTTTGGCCTGAGAGATGTTGGTTTTCATAATGTCACTGTGAAAACTGTTGACAGAACTGGCAGAAAGTGATCCACTTATACCATATAATTCAGCAAAGAGCAGTCCAAGACAACCCATGCTGTTCTTGGTTGGCATTCAACAAAACTCATTTTAGGGGTTATGAATACCAGTGAGACCTTGGTGTTGCAGCTATTAACAGTCAGGGTGGTAATCAATCATACAAATCTTATTAAAAAGTGTATTAAATTTATGCAGACAAAATTACTTGTAATTGTGAACAAAATGCAAAATACCTCTAATAGAGGTAACAAAGACTGATAAAGGCATTGTGACATTTTCATTGAAAAATCATAAGTTAATACATTAGGGTTAGACATGAAGTGAATGTTGGTATATGTTCTTGAACACAGCTATCAGCAGAATTTATAGACACTGATTTTAATTTCTTGTTATGTTAAAGCTGGCTGATCTCAGGAAACAAAAGTTGTAATTATGATCTCTACATTTATTTGTTTTATAGTTTTCCCAAAGAAAAGACAAAAACTCAGTCTGATAAGAGAGCCATCACTGGAGTGGTGATATAAGAGCCATCAGGAGTTTGGCACTTGAGTTGAGCTGACATTCACATTGCATCAAAGCTGTTCCTAAGTGGGTGGTAGAAGAACTGTCTCAACAACAGGAGGAGCTGTGGATTAAAGGGAGGGCAGGGACAGGTGACGTTACAGTGGATATATGAGGACAGGCTGAGAGAGTTGGGGTTGCTCAGCCTGGAGCAGGCTGAGAGCTCTGGGGAGGCCTTATAGCAGCCTTCCAGTACCTGAAGGGGTCTACAGGAAAGATGAAGAGGCATTCTTTATCAGGAAGTGTAATGATGGGAAGAGGGGTAACAATTTTAAGCTGAAAGAGAGTAGATTTAAGTAAGATATTCAGAAAAAAAATTAGTGATGTGAGGGTGGTGAGGCACTGGAACAGGTTGCCCAGGGAAGCTGTGGATGCCCCATCCCTGGAGGTGTTCAAGGCCAGGCTGGATGAGGCTTTGAGCAACCTGGGCTAGTGGAAGGTGTCCGTGCTCATGGCCAGGGGATTGGAACTTGATGATCTTTAAGGTCCCTTCCAACCCAAACCATTCTATGATTCTATGATCCCATGATATAACCATGCAACACAGGTGGACACGGGCAACCCAGCCTCGGCCTGAAGTTGCACAGCAGATGCACGCCTACCTTGTCATATAGACAGTGCCTGGGGTCCTAAGGCTGAGAATGCTGTTTGGCATACCCTTTCCTGATCCTGAAGAAGCCTAGTGCAATTGGCTCCAAATATTTTAGGACAACACCATTCTCTGGGCACTCAAATGCTTGGTGAAAGACAGCCACATTCTTCCAAAGCGTGTAGGAGGTATAACCCAGCGGTGCTCTTGCAGCACTGGACAATCCACTGAGCACAGACCTTACATTTCGAAACATTGCTAGAAGTGCTAATGGTTTTAAAATTGACTTAGAATCAAAACTTTTGTCACCTCCTCTAAAATGTGTGCTCTAACCCCTACCAGGCAGTTAGGCACTGCTGGTACCACACCTCTTTTATCTTAGTCATGTGGTGATCCACTGTAAAAGAAGAACACTGTAAAATCTGTCTAATTGATTTCTACAATTTTTTTTAATCTACTATTAATTGAATCCAAATTAATCAAGTGGTTTCTTTTTTTTTTTTAGGAATATTTAATTCATGAATATTCGTTTAAGGAAAAAAACCTCATAATCATTTTTTATGATGTAAAATACTTTTCCTGTTAGGCTCTAATTAATTCTAAACCAGGTCCAAAAATTTCTAGATTCTGTCTGATTTGTCTGGCTCTTTACTTACGTGCTTGCTTTTTAATGCTGAACCTTGGAAACTTAGCAGGTATTTCATCCCAAATACAAAAGCATTCCATCTGCTCAACAGTCTAGTTGTTTCAACCTGGCAGTGGTTTTGCCAGGCGAGGATGCCGCTGCTCTGTACATACAGGAAGCTAATTGAAATTTCACCTAGATTAGATATTTGCACACAGTGCACCGCAATAATAAAAGGAACAGGGAAGGGTAACAGGTCTCAAATTTCCTGCTTGTTGGAGCCTGAGCTACAGCAGAGGTCAGAGGCAGGCATTAAAGTATGTCTCCCAAATACCAGGGGTTGTGTGACTACTTAAACTGCCACTATTAAAAGTGCTGTGTCCTGTTCTGTTGTCTGGAAGGTATTCAAGAAATAAAAGCATATATGAAGAATTTATTCAACATATGGCAGCATTTGTTCTGCAAAACACATTCCAGGGCAGGCGCTGTCAATGTGAAAATCATGTATGTACCTCTTCTTGCCACAAGTTCATCTGTCTTTTAACTCCATGGGGCATTCAAAGAAAAATCCCTGTTACAGAAAGGTTAAGGGTGAGCTTTTGTAGAATAAAAGGCAGGAAATTCAGAGTTAAGGGTCTATTGTAACTCGTAATAAGTTCTTTCATTATGACCCAAGGGCAGCAAGGTATCTAAGCACAAGCTTACCTTTAATCTTGAATTTAGGGGCCTTGCTTAAACACAGTCCCGAAACAAGACACATGTGATTATCTGGATTAATATTTGGTGATATCCATAATTGCTGTCTTTTTCTGGACAACTGCTAAGACATAGTCACATGAATGTGAGTGACAGAGAAACCCTCGTGAAAGGAAAGTGAATAGAAAAATTGAATTTTGTCTGATAGGTGAGATTTGGAGTTGAGAGGCTTGCGGCTGGAAGTGGTCACATTTTACTGCAAGAATATAACAATTATCCGTGAATAACACTCCTTAACATTGGCACAAACACAGTCCAGACCTGAAAGAGAAGAAAAAACTGGAAGAACACAAGAGATTATCTCCACAATGATAATGAAAATAAATATAGTTTCCAAACAGAAAAATTATTTACAGGGCCCTGAAATAATTAGTATCTCATCTTCATTGATACAATATGTCACAGAAGAATTCTTATCATTTCAAAGAATCAAAATATTTTGTTTCATTAAAAGTTGAACATAATTATTGTAAAAGTTTAAAACTTTCAGAATGTTTTTGTTTTAGAGGGAAAATTCTTCTTTCACATTCTTTCCCTCTACCTCTTTTATGAATTGGGAAAAGCAAGAAGAATGCACAATTATTATTTCTTCTTCAGTCAATATTCTGGGCATCATAGGCCGTATCCTTTAGGAGATGACATTGATGAGATATGCCAGGTATTTCTTGGGTGAAATACAGGTTATTAACCAGAAATGTGTACAAGGGCCTCTTTTACTCAGCACAGAAGAAAACATATGGAGGTACTTCAAGTAAATCTGTCATTATATCAATGAAACTCCACTTGAAGACAGTCACTGTAATCTTTCACTATGATAAAATACAAAGAAATGTTTTTCTTTACATTCTAGCACTTACTTCACTCCATCCTTACTAGTGTGCACTTGGGAAAGTTAAAAATGTTCCCCCACAAAAACCAATGGAATTAAAAATGTAAAATTATTTTTTAGATTTATAAAAAATATCAATGTGGGTTTTTTTTGGTTTATTCTTTTAGCATTTTAAAAAATTTTATATTGTCTCAATGCATGCTAATTGCAGGGACATTTCAATACTTTCTGCTAATTCTGACATGTATTTTACAAAACTAGTTGAAATGTTATAATATTACATTTTAAACCCAGTTATTTGAAAAAAAAACAAATATTTTTCATCTTACTGCTTTTAAAATGTAAGTTAATAAGAATATGAAAAAGAAAACCACACGGAAAGTCTGAGTGCAAGTAAATACACTTTTTTAAAAGAGCACACTCTTCTGGAACTCACTTCATCAAAAACTTCCTGGAAAGTGTCATTGTTTGCCTAAATCTGTAAAAGTGGACTAGCTTTACAGTTAGAGAGAAATTTTGAAGTGTGCTTAGAGTAGAGTGGATCAAGTCTTCAGAAAAAAGACTAAACAGGCCTGTGACCATTAAGCTGTCAAACCAAAACAAATATACATTTAAGGCAAGATTTTCTAATTTAGATATACTTTTCTCCAGATACAATTACCTTTTATTGATTTTTTTTTCCAGATGGAAAGTGCAGTTCTCCATGCAGACAGGTCCAAAAGTGGGCCGACATGAAAAAAGCTTATTTGAACAAACCTGAAAGATGGATTTTAGCTGAATTTCTTCAATTTGACACCTCTGTTGGGTAGGTCCTCGAAACAACACATGCAGCGTGCATGCATGCATGTTATGTATGTTGATACAAAGGCTTCCCAGAGCATATGATACCACTTTTGAAGAGCAAGTAGAAGCTTCCTCCCCTACAAAATATCACTTGGTTTTAGCATTTGTTGCTCATTATGACTCAAGGTTTGCAAAGGTTAGTCAATACAAAGCTAAGAAAAAAATGTTTTTAATTTGCATGGGTATTTGTGCAACACACACAAAAAAAAACCCTATTGTTTTATCTGGGAAGAGAGTCTATGAAACAAGAAAAGAGAGTTGCTCTGCTAACAGACCATTAACAAACTCTATATCTCATTATCCAGAGTCTTTAACTACCATTGCTAAGGTGTCATGCAACATGAGAACTTGCTTCCGTGAAGAAAGTTGGGTAGAACTCACCACAGGCAAGATGCAAGTGATGCAGATCTGGAATGCTTCCTTTCCTTTCTTTTGATGACAGACTTCCCAACCAGCTTGCTGACTAGGGGAACATGGAGATGGCAAAATACCATCAATAGCTAAAATACCCTTCACTTTCAAGTCAGTGATGAATTGCCAGTTCTGTCCTACTCTGCTCTCATAAGACCCCACCTGGTGTACTGTGTTCAGATGTGGGGCCCCCAACATAAGAAAGAATCACAGGATCACAGAATGTTAGGGATNTGTGAGGGTGGTGAGGCACTGGCACAGGTTGCCCAGGGAAGCTGTGGATGCCCCATCCCTGGAGGTGTCCAAGGCCAGGCTGGATGAGGCTTTGAGCAACCTGGGCTAGTGGAGGGTGTCCCTGCCCATGGCAGGGGGGTCGGAACTTGATGATCTTTAAGGTCCTTTCCTACCCAAACCATTCTATGATTCTATGATTCTATGAAATTATTATATTTCATTATAGTTGCAGTGGATCACCAAGCCAAAGCTACGGCTCCAGCTAATGGGAAATGCAGTTGCCTGAAATGTTCTGACAGCTCTCCTATACTCAACTTATATTGTTGGCTTACAGTCTTGACTCTAATCTCCAACATAATTAGTGGATAGTGTCTATCAGAGGGCAAAACTTAATTAGTGGAAAACTAGGACCTTTTCAATCTCTGAAATAATGAGATGACAGATATAGCTGAGAAGTGCAGAAAGGTGTTTCAGCTGATGTGATGCTGCTCTGGAGTGCTGTCCCCAAGGAAGGCAGTGCCTGAAGATTATTGCAAAGCAGTGCGAAATACCCCCAGCTGACTCTACTTTCCCAGCTGTGTACAGAACAGTGTTCCTTGCATCCTCTGTCCTGTATTTACTCATCTTTACCACACACAAGAAGTCTGTTAGACAAAACTTCATATGACCTATGCAAGGAGACAACTCAGAGACTCTGTGGAACTTAAAGAGGTGACTTTGCTAGTTAGAAGGGTTTTCTGACAGAGTCAGTTTTCTGCAGAGTCAGTCTTCTGGGAGCACTAATCTGGACACTGAGTTGAAATGTAAAAAGGGAATGCTAAGCAGAGGATCTGTATTCTGAGGATGCACAGACAATGTAAAGGCCAAGGGATAACACCAAGACTTGTTTTTCAGTCCATGGGCTTCAACCATCCAGGAGATTAGCAACTGAAACATCTGACAGTTGATGTATAAGTGGTAGTAGACATTATCACCTTATTGTTCAGAGACTCTGTTTGAAATGCATGTTTTCTGCTTCATTTAAAAAAAAAATCACAGGAAAAGTGAACTGAATTATGAAACATTTAAATTTGTGATGGTATGCTTTTCATGATCTCTAACCTTAATAACAGTCTTGGTTAATAATTTGAAAAACCACAAATGGGTGTGTCTGTTCATAACTGACACCTGAGTGTTAACTAAATTGCCATTTAACACTCAGAATTCTATTTACCACTTCAGCAGGCCTGTAACGTAACCTCGATGTGGATGCCAAGACAAGGCAAATCTAGCGGACTTTTTAGTGTATTTAAAAGTTTATTAAGTGACCTCAGAAGGTTTCAGATAGGCCTCTCTCATGAAGTGTAAACTATGACATTTGCAATTAATTTTTAACAGCCTACTGATAGAAATGTGGAAATCTCAAATGCAAAGGGAGTTAGAAAGGTTACTTTCTAAAGGAAAAGATCTGTACTTCCTCATGTAGTGAAAAGCTCCACTGTTGCATGGCTGACAACAGAGCATAGAAAAGGGAACTTATCTTTCCACTTTCTTTTCTGCTAAAGTGAGGGTTCCAATCTGTATTAAAAAGCACACTTCATGGGAATAAGTTGTCAGTAGACACAAGGCTTTCTTCATTGACCTTGATATTCATCAGGGCAAAACAAACCTACTAGAAAGTCTGCAAACTGCTGAGCAGAGTAACACATTTATGCCAGCGCTCATACTTTTATATTCCATGAAGTTCTGGGAGCCAGAAGTGCTTTTAAAGTAAAAGGCTATGTTTATGTGAATTAATTGATTTTACCTTCCTGTTAGGAAATACATTAAAATTGAATTTTGTCATTCTTTTTCTTCTTTAACATAGTACTTGCTTGATACGATATTCAATGCTTCATTGTCAAAATGATTTTTTCCAGAAGGCATTGCTTTTCATGGCATTCCTTGTCTTGGACTAGTCAGGGTAACCAGTTGAAGAGACATTGACTCATGCGCTGAAGAAGTGTGGGATTGCCAACTTGGTTCTCTAGCAGTGCCTGCAGGACGGACAGGGTCTGGAGCAGCAGTACTGGTGTGATCCAGAGGATCCTCAGGGATGTCCAACGTGCCTGATGTGATGTGACCCAAAACACAAAGTGGAACCAGGAGTGTTGGTCTGAGAGTTTAGAGAGGTAGTGTTGTTAAAGCATGCAAACTGCACTCTGCAGGGGATTGATTAAGAAGAACATAGTTTCTCATTCCTTGTGGATGCTTCTCAGTGACCCAGCCTGCTCCCCTCAGCAGTCCTCTTCACTGACAATCTAAGCTCTTGGAGGCAGAGGTTTTCTCCCTCTCAAGGTCAGTAACTTCCAGTGTTCCCACTGAATAAAAAAATGCAAGCTTCAACACATAATTCATCTTTAGATGAAATAACTGTTCCTCCATTCTGTTGTTTTCACAGCATATTTATTTGTGCTTAGCATTAAGAGAATGAAATAGTACAGCAGAAACTGCATATATTGATGTGCAGTACCCGCAGGTTTCCATGAACAGTCATTTGTTATCTATTTTAAATGCAGAGAGGAAAGATATACTGCAAAGATTTAACCTGGTAGGGATTTTTTAATAAGATAGCAAAGCTGGTGTTCTGTGTGGCTTAAGCAGAATCCTCCTACCATCAGCAATCATTCCCTCTACATGGCTATTATTTTTTTACAATATATGGAAGTCATTTACTGTATAAAAGGTTGCACATGATACTGTAGTGAACATAAGGAATTTATTTTAATGCTGCAACTGGTTGGGGAAAATTCTGATGTTTCTTCAGGGACTGAGTCTATTTATTTTTTTTTTTTTAAAAACCCTCTACATAACAATATGCCACTAAAGAGCTTCATCACCTCCTGTTCCATTTATTGTGCTCCCACAGGCATAAGCTGAGGTAGATGAGCTCACAGGTATTTTCTCTTGCCCACATTTCTGCAGTGGAAGAGTGAGGAATTCACCAAGAGCTGAAGGCACTTTAGCCTCTGCTCACTTTCCTCTTATTTAGACTGTGAGGGAATGTAGTCCCAGTTTAACATATGCCAGTCACGTCTCCCCACAAATCTCTAAAGCGAGAAATTGTGTGTGATTTATTGTTCATTATGCAAGTTTTCAATACAGTAAATAACATATTGACTTCAGGGCTTTCAAAATATGATTTTAAGTTTGGATGTTCAATAGCAATATCTTCCAGGTGGTTTGGATAGAGACTGGCTCAAATCACCCCCTAAGGATATTTTGTTTTGAAAGTGTTTGTACTTTTCTGATGAATACTAATGCTAAAATATACCTTTTTTTTTGAGGCTATTTCTTACTTTCAGGAGTGTGTGGTTATTATAGATTAAGGTTGCAATTTTTTCCTTCTGTATGTGGATAGCATTAATATCAGATGCTTAGCCCAAACATTGTGCTCATTTTTTTTCTGAATTTTTCGAGGAATAAATGAGTCTCTTCTGTATATTACTGCAGCTGTACTAGGTGATGTGAAAAGTATTCTTGTCAGAAGAAATTCCAGTAGTATTATTCTGCTTTGTGTCCATTTATTGTGCAGGTACAAATATCTAATGATCCATCCAGATAAATAACATGCAACTGCAGTGAAATATTTACGAAGATTTATGGGTATAAAATATGCCAGGACCTGTGATTTGCAGAAAAAAATAAAAATCCCCAAATCTCCTTTCTGGCCTTACAACCTGTGGTTCAGCAACTAGAGATCTTAAAGTCCACAGTTTTTTGCTCTTTGGTGGCTCTGATAATGTGTCGCTTCATACATCACACATGAGATTAACATAGGAGATCACAGAAATGCTGAGAGGCAGCTCTGAAATCTTGCTCAGTGTTCTGGTAACAATACTACTAGCCTTGTCATCTGGGAGTCTTATTTTTACACAAAAAGACTATCAGTTCACTCTTAGAGTTACTATATAAGAAAGCTGTCAGTTCATTTTGAGTCCATTAGTCTCTGTAAGTGATAATTTTTACCAGTTTATTTCCATTTGCAATGATAGAAGCCATCTGTCTCTCTGCTTTGCACATCCTCAAATGAGTTGCTACATGTTAAGGAAACTTTTCCCCTTCTATCCTTAACATACAGTACGATTTTGATACTTTCCCTTAAGAGTTGCTTTTGAACTCCACTATTTCAAAAATATCTGCTTTAATGGGCTGCTTATTTCTAGCTAGAAGCATGATTGAAATGTTTCATATTTTTTCCAAGCTGTGAATATTAAATAATTGATAGTTGGGAACAAATTCCTAAGCTGCAATTTAATCACTAACATCTCAAGCTGCCATTTGTATTGGCCAAATTGCTGAAGCACAGCTTTTTATTTAATCAGGGCATATGTTATTTCCAGAACAATTGTCATCTTTCTCCTTCTCATGAGACCCTTATCCCAGAGGCTTGCCTGGTTAATGGATGAGAGGTGGTACACATGAGAAAAAATCTGCCATGGGTTGACCTCTGGAAAGGAGGAAAGCATTTATATTTTGTCAGCTTTCCTGTTTAGGATTCTTTGCCTGACTTTGGCCTCTTGTTGACGAGAGCCCCTCTTTGTGCACAGCAAGCTCACTCCCACCCTTCTGCAGCTCGGATCTGGTGCATCCCATAAGGGTGGAGTGCTCCGAGCTGTAACAATATGAGGTTGCTGGCTCTCTCTGGGTCACTGTTTTCTTTGGAGGCAGATGGCTATTGTAGTTTCCAATATAGCTACAGAGTCCCTCACTGAACAGCATGACTCTGGCTGCTGGGACTTCCAAAATACCGTCAAAAATTTTTTTTGTTGCTGCTGATGCTGCAGAAAGACACAAGGCATGTTGCTGAGGAAAGGCAATGAAATAACAGCAGGACAGATACCAGTGGTAACTCACACCTCAAAAGTTTCAGAGCTCAAACCAAGCAAAATGTGGACACTTAACCTGAGACACTTCGTTTACACTTTGTCTGATTTCTTCCAATGCCTCAAATGGTTTCTTGAGAGATTTATAGTTACTACACCAATTTTAGTAAAAGCAGTCCTTACATCCAAAATTTTGAAGAAACACAAATGTGGAAATAACTTTTTAAAGCAATTTGCTTTTGTTTTATGAATTTAACTTGTTTTGTTCAAGAGCAAGAGCTTCAGCCTTTGGTTGAAAAATAGATCTTAGTTGTGTGTCTAAAAAAAAGTCAGCCAGTCTTCTATACCTTGCATAAAAAAGGGAGTAATTTATGTGTCCTAAATTGGAACAATCTATATTTGTATTGGATTAGAACAACCTACAGTTGCAACACTGGAATAATCTGATTGCAATGGGCTGTGGAAATATGGGAAACATATCCAGCAGCATCCTTGGAAACCCTTGCCAAGGTGCTTCAGGTATTTAGAATGTATCGTGAATTAACCGATGTACACATGGGCCCCTTAATTTGCTGATAAGAAAATGGGTGTTGCAGAGAATTCCATCTTGAGAGCTGTAGGAGGAGCTTTCAGTTCTAAGCAAGATGTGTGTCCTATTCCAGCTGACACTGTAAAACACTGAGGAGGTATGAGATAGAATCCCTGTGCACTCACAGAGCTGTAACAATAGCATAGTGCCAGCACCGATAGCCATCTGAAACATCACAACAAGGTAATAATATGAGGACATGAGCCTGAGATACACTGAATGAATTTAAATTTGATCCCCACAGAATATGACACTCTTGTGTTTTCATCTGTCAAACTCTTGTGTCTTTAGGATCAGCACAAAGTCTTCCAAAGCTTATGCTTCATGTCGGCTAAATAAAGAGATAGCAGTTGATACATCATAGGAATTCTTGTTCAAATGTGCATGTGCTAAGGTTACTTTAGGAGACTTGAACATTAATAATTTACCTAATTTGAATAATATAGAGACACACAGGTATGAACATTCCTGTGTTGTGTTTCGATCTAGTAAAAAAAAAAAGCCAACAACCAAAAAAACGTATATTCCTAATTTTCCTATGACTTTTTGACGCAACCTAGAAACACATGGAATGGATTACCCTTGTCTGGGTTGCCGCAGGGCATGAGTGGCTCTTAAAAGGAGATGATTTATTGGACCGTGTTGTCTCTAGTTTGTCAGCAATGTTGACTGTAATCTGTAAATTCCCCTTGTGACTGTGAGAAATTGGAAAACCTCTGAAAAAATGTGCTTGTGATGGAGAATATGCTTATTTTTGTGCATTGAATGCTGGCTGAGCAATATTCCTAAACAGACTGATTGGAAAAGACTTTTTCTGCCAGAGGGAAAAAGGAGTCAATTAAATATAGAGTAGATCATCAGCTGTTGCTTGCTAATTTTAGCCTGTTCTGATAAGGCTGTACCAGTCACACGCCAGCCACAAACACCATGTACAGACTTAATTTATGATTAACAATTTTTGATTAACCTCCTTTTTAGTTCCACATACCTGAAGGTCCTGGGTCAGCCAAAGGTCTTCCTTAGTTCCTGGTTCAGCAAAGGAATGATGTGGTTGCTCAAAGGAATATTCCAAACATAGCATGATACTTCTTTACAAGAATATACTTTCTTGCAAAAAAAGTACAACCATCTGTGTGTCTAAGCCTCCTGGGCGTGGAAAGGTGGAAAGTCACTTCTCATGGCTGGCTAATGCTGAAGACAGAAATGCAGATAACTTCTCTTGTCTTACGCAGGTGACTTGCGTATGCTTCCTTGCACGTTCCAGAGGTGGATGCAGTGCCTAGCTGTTGCCATGCGTAGACTTTATCTAGGTATCCTTTATCTACTGCAGCAGGAGTTCACTTGGTGCTTTCCTCTTTTTCACACTCTTCTTTGGAATATACCTGGTCACCATGGGAGGGGAAAGTTTAGAGCAGTGGTCAGGGAGAGGAAGGAATTACCAGGTGAAAGGGGGAAAGGGCAGCGCTGTTTCTCATTCACCCCCAGAATGTGGTTGGATGTAGGTACATCTACTGATCTGCATCTGTGTAATCTGAATGTGAAAGAGCAAAATTACTTTATTTCTGTTTCAGAAGACTAGCAGCGTTCCAACTCGTGCCAGCTCAGACAAATCCTTGGTGTAAGGCAAGGAATTTTCTTTTCCCTGAAGCTCAAAACAGTAGGTTTGACTGAGTCCTCCAGTCTCCTGACATCCCATGCTAACCCCTTCCAGCCAGACTCAGGCCTGTGTTTTGGCACCGGGACAGAAGGATGTTGATACATCGGCAGGTGCTGTTGCTTCTGGGAAAACAAACAACATCTCACTGAGGACTGCAGATGTTTGCCTCCCCCACCTCCCCCGGGCATCCTCCTTTGAACATGTTGGGACAAACCGCAGCTTTCTGCCAATACTTTGTCAGATACTTCAGCATCCTTGGGAAGGGAACATACTGATGACATGCAAGATGATGTGTTATTTATAAGTTTGCCTTTGTCCCATTAATCTAAAAATACTTAGATACTGTGACAGAGGTTTGCACAGTTTGCCAACACACTTGGCTGAAACTAAAAGTATCTGCTGGAGAAAACTGAGAACAGAGCATTGAGAAGGACTTTTCCATTGGGTTTAATTAGTTGAATCCCATAAAATATTTTATTCTAACACAGTTACAGAAATCCAGTATTTGAATTCTATAAAACAAGCCTTTGATTTGGGGGTTTGTGGCATTCTGCTTCTGCCCATGGTTAGCCAAACATATTATTGTGCTGCCTGGGAGCCGCCTGGGAGGAAAATTCCTACCTACAAGAGACAATTTCCCTTTCACAATCACTTCACTCTCAAAAAGGGCTCTACTATGAGAGGTCGCTGTCTTGCATCTCATGTGTTACTCAGCACCTGCTCCACTGGGGACCCTGGTTTTGACATCTGAGAAAAGTCCCAGGGAAAAATAGGAAGGTATGGGAAATATTGGGAAGGAGAATCACCTGGATCTATCCTGAATGT
>VZTO01006056.1:24486-35913 GCA_013400615.1 Syrrhaptes paradoxus | reverse complement strand
AAAAAAAAATGCAGAGAAGAACAGGGACATGTGCTTTTGAATGGCAACTCCAGTAGGGTCACGTTCAGCAGCTTAGGACACAGGTCAGTTTGAGTCAATCTAATATTAAATGTCCTGTTTGCATTTTCTGCAAAACAAAACAATGGCAACTGAGGACTTTTGTAAAAGCCAGTTCTCTTTGGTCCAAAATCTAATGACAAATTCCCAACCATCTTAATTAACTGACAGTCCATCCAAGGTAGGTTGTAAGAATATCCTTATTTCTATGCCAGTGCAGTAGTCTGGCTGCTGTAACTTCACACTTCTTTTTTCCACACTATTTTTTTTTTTTTGCTTGAGAGCTACTTTTGTTGAAATTTAAGGCTTTTGAACATTACTTTCTACTGGATTCATATCTTCAGTCTTGTTCAAGTGACAAATCTTTGGCAAACACAGCCTTAGAAATGCTCCTTTAGACCGTACAGTGCGAGGAGCAGTGATGCTGTAATAATCTCACATTGTAAAGGGAATGATCTCTTATAAAAAGGCATGTTCATATTAAAAATTCACAGCGGCGCACTCCACTCCTCCATTATAGGTAATTACAGAGGATTTTAAATATCTGATGCTACTTGGCAGCGTACAATACCCTGTCAGCAGCAGGCACTGATTTGTAATTTAATTATCATAAGACATCCACCTGTTCTTTTGTCAAATGAAGAGTAGCATTTCCGTGCAATCATGCTTTTCCTTCCAGCGATTTGAATTAACCCTTAGAGAAAACTCTGATTTCTAGGGAATGAGGTAATTTCAAGGACATTTGCAGGATCCCATCAGGAAGAGTGATGAAGACAAATGAGGCATTTCTACAGGAGAGTCTCAATTCTGGTTTGGTACTTTCAGACTTACCACTGACTTTTTGCTGTGTCAAGCTGTTTCGGTTCACAGCTGAAAGCATTTCAGTGAAGAGAAGCTGTGGGAGGAAAGATGTATGAAAATCAATGAGTTTGGTGCAAAGAACATGAGGCAAACACATAACAGGATTGACCCAGAAATGCTCTAGGCTCATGCTTTGTGAAGAACAAGACAGCTGGGCTTGGGGTGGGAGGAAGATAAAGGCAAATGGAAAAGTGGAAATCTGTTCTGTAAGCTTTCCAGTTTCTGGAACGTGAACATGGATATTATTGAATTTGTCATGGGAATATGCGGTTATTGGATAAAATGATCAATTTTAATTATAAAACATAGGTTTTCACGGGAAAATTTGCAGGTGGAGATGCATGGAAGTTTTCTGCTTTTTGGGAACACAGGGTGCAGGGTGAGCTTCTTTCCTCTGGGCCTTGGCTCTCATCTATGTGACAGCTACACTGCAGTGCAGTGATAGGAAGAAGGCTTACTGATGGACATAAGGAGGTATTCTCTCGTTAATGTCACCTTACACTGCTTCTTGTGCAGTAAAACTGCATGAATAGTCTGGCCAAAGCTTCTTGTGGCCTTTGCCACTGCTGTCTTTTCTATTTGGAAAGCTGTCACTGGACATTTTCATTTTTATCATTTCCCTGGGAGATGGGATGACTCTGGTGTTTTGTAGTTGTTTCTCCTAATCACGTTTTAGCAAATGACTCACTTTAAAGAGGGTGTCTCTGAGTAGCTGGGGTGTTTTGGTTTTTTTGAAAGAGTACTCGCTGGATTCAAAAAATAATTGATTGCTTGGGGCTTAAGCGATCTGTGTGCCAAACCTTTAATGTGACATTGGTTGGAGTACCATCTATTAGACTGATGGCTTCTTGCCCAAGTAATACTTGTCTGGTGCCAGTCATTTTATAGATTCATTAGTTGTTATCTGAAAAGCAAATATGTGAAGAGTTGCAGTCATATCCCAGAAAGGAGGAAGATAATAAATCATGTCACGTGTGTATTCTGAAAATAATTGTCAACTGCTGAACCATTTCCGTACATGAAAGTGAGGGCAGGAACAAACTGGGATGATTTCCTTTGGAGGAATGAGTAAATGAAGCAACACCTCAGAGCTGAGTGGCCACAGTGAAACACAGGAGCAGCAGAGGGGTCTGCTTTGCAATGTCCTTGTCATCATACTGGAACTTAAAATTTCTTATTTTACTTATATGGCCTTCCAAGTAAGTCTTCGTCTTTGCTTTTGCTCATTCCAATATTTTTTCATGTATCTGTCAGCTGAAAATGGCATTTACAATGGTACAACCTGCCCCTTTCCTATTGTCAAAGACGCCTGAGTTCTCCTGATTTACACTCTGCTCTCATAGAATCATAGCATCATGGAATCATAGAACCATAGAGTGGTTTGGGTTGGAAGGGACCTTAAAGATCATCTAGTTCCAACCCCCCTGCCATGGACAGGAACACCCTCCACTAGCCCAGGTTGCTCAAAGTCTCATCCAGCCTGGCCTTGAACCCCTCCAGGGATGGGGCATCCACAGCTTCTCTGGGCAACCTGGGCCACTGCCTCATCACCCTCACAGGAAAACATTTCTTCCTAATATCTAATCTACATCTCCCCTCTTTCAGCTTAAAGCCATTATCCCTCATCCTATCCCTACACCCCCCGATCAGGAGTCCCTTCCCATCTCTCCTGTAGCCCCCTTTCAGCTCTGGAAGGCTGCTATAACGTCTCCGCAGGTCCTTCTCTTCTCCAGGCTGAACAACCCCAACTCTCTCAGCCTGGCCTCGTATGGGAGGTGCTCCAGCCCTCTGACCGCCTTTGTGGCCTCCTCTGGACTCACTCAACCAGGTCCATGTCCTGACTCCAGAGCTGAGGACTCCTTCTCCTGCTCTCTCCTGTAACATATCCCACTGCTGCATTATGCCATGGGAATTAGTTTGGAGGACTTCTCTCTCAAAAAAGAGGTGTGTCTGTGTGTTTGGTCTAACAGCTGTGCCTGTGGCAGTGGGGGCTGTGGGCAGCACTAGGAGGAGAGGTCGGGGCTGCCCCAGCCGGATACAACTAGTTCCAGCTGACTCCGCTCGGCTCCGAGGGCCCCTCCACAAAACACGGCCAGGCTCCCCTGCCAAGTGCATGACGCCTTTTTAAAAAGGATTGTAGCCAAATGACAGGTCTGGTAATTTAATGTAATTTTTAGGGTTATATCCTTGTTGTTACAAGCTTTTTTTTGGGTCTTGGACAAGCTGCTTACCTTCCACTTCTTATGTTGGTTTTGTGTGGAGCAGGGAGTGGTAACACCTCCCACCCTCATTAGTGCTCGGGGTGAGGAGAAAACTTCACTGGAGAGTGATTTTCTGGTGCCTGCAGCTCTGTAGAAGTGCATGTGTGCCCTCCAGCATCCGAGCACGTGGTGCTAAATGGGAAAATACTCAAATATTTTGCAGAGAAAGGCTATAAAAGTGCTGTTTTTCATGTGGGGATGTGAAATGGGAGCTGACGCTACAGCTCAGATGATCAACATGTATTTCTTTTTCATTATCAGCCCTTGCCAGTATGTCATCTCAGATGTCTATCTGATGGTGCAAGTTTTGTGTATCAGTGTGATAGACCTCTTTGATAAAATGTTAAAAAAAGAGTGAGGTATTCTCTCCAGAACAGATCAAGAAATCCGAGGGTTATATTGTCTAATGTCTGATACTTTATGTGATCCCATATTTACATTAATACTTGTGCATTGCCTCCTCAAAGCTTAAGTGTTCTTCCTTGTTATCTTTTTTCTCCAGAAATATCGTTATCAAGATGAGGACGCTCCACATGATCATACCTTGCCTCGATTAACCCATGAAGTGAGAGGCCCAGAGCTTGTTCATGTGTCAGAGAAGAACTTGTCTCAAATAGAGAATGTCCATGGATATGTCTTACAGTCGCACATTTCTCCTTTGAAGGTAGGATCAATTTTTACTGTGGCTTTGGTCCTCAAATGTGAGAAAACAAGTATCACCAAATGCTTGAGAAGTACATTTGTCATACAAACAGACAAGCTGCAGACTGATTGTCCTGTGGTGAGTGTTTAATGCTCTCGGTGGTGTAACAGGTGATGGTTTAGTTGGCAGAGCTTTGTGTTGAGATGTGAGCTTTCTGCTTTGAGTGAGATTTTTACTTAAGCAAAAATCATTCCTGATAAATGATTTTTTTTTCTGTAAATTGAGAAAGGAGTAATGCAGGTTTTTGGCCTCAATATCATGGTGATTTTGGAATGTCAGACTTCCCTTCCTGATTTTCCTTGTTCAGAAATTGAAAAAAAATACCGTAAATGTAATGATCTGATGGAAGCCTGGTTTTTGCATCTCTGAAACAGCTACAGCAAAGTCATAAGTTATGCCTGAAAAGAGAGCTCATTTGCCACTATTCAGATGCTTACCGCTCAAGCACTTGCTGTTTTCTGCGGGTTTTGTCGCAATTCAGAGTGATGTAGAGACATATCTCTGTTAACTAAAGCAACTGTTTCTAAAATATGGAAGGTTTTTCTATATGTGTTTCTGGTGTTCTCTGATATATCTGGCTGGGCAAAAAAATGTTTATCTTCATGATGAACCTGTATATTAACCAAGAAGAAATAATTTTCTGAAAATTGCATTTGCTCTTTAATAAGACTGCAGTAGTCTCAAGATGTTCCTAAGACTTCTCTAATGAAAGGAGCATGGGTGCAGTGATGAGCGTGATGGTTTTCCTGTTTTTATTTTCTACTAAACTTGGGAAGGGCAAAAGAAAGAAGAATAGTTTTACCAGAGGTGGTGATATTCTGGGTAATGGATTTGTGCAGGCAATTAAGTAAGCAGCAAACAAAGCAGATGGGCTTTGCTCCTTCTGGTGCTCAAAGCCTGTGAAATGGGTATCGCTTGCCTAGTGGAGTGATTGCAGTGTGGTTACAAGTGAAAGGAAATGTTTATTATTAAAGATTGATGTGAATGCAGCTGGTGTTCATTGAGCCTTCATGGCGCAGGCATGTGAATTAATCTTTGTCCTCTGCTCTTGTTGTCCCTGCGTGCAGTTTGTATGTCATTTGTCTTTTCATGTTTTAGCAGCTATCTAGGTTGCTTACCTAACTTCTACTGCAGAAGCCAACAGTATCAAGCAGTGATGTATCTTCTGATGCTAGTAGATCAACTTAGTTATTTGGAAAGGATTACCTCCGTGTGGCCTCTGTGTAACCTCAGGGGACAACCACAGACAAAGCAATTTCTTGCCTGGAAGGGAAACACCCCTGCTTCTCTAGGGCTCCTTGAGTGTTAAGATTATAGTGATGTTTCAAAAATAGATATTTTGCCTCACAGATGGAGACTTTCAAGTAAGGCTGCACAATCCAAGCTGATAAGGTAAAAATGGTGATAAAAAGCTTATTGTTAAGTGAGGTGAAGGGTATCCCCAGACATCAACAGTTGCCTTAAAACAGCTCCCAGTCTAATTTGCTCTTGTGATAGGAGAAAGTTGTTTTCTGCTGCTGTTTTCTGAAGTGATGGGAGGAGAGCAACTATATAGTATTTCCTCTTGGAAATCAGTGTCCTCTTCAAGTTCTCTCCTCAGCCTGAAGATTTCTGTCTTTGACTCTGTTCCTTTCCCCTCTTTCCTTCAGATTCACAGTGTCTCACGCCTGCCACTTAATAGTGTCTCATGTCTGCCTCTTGATCTAAATTTAGTAATTTGTCTCTTCAGATGGCTTTGAAGTTCCTGCTTGCTTTCTCCTGCAGCCTGCGTCCTGTCTTTTAACCTTCATCAGGGAATTAGCTCAGGAAACTGGGGTAAACCTTCTGCTTGTGGCAGTGTAGCACCCTTCCCATTTGGAATGTTTGCTTCGCATTCACTTTTGTTTCTGGGAAAGACTGAAATGCCTGTTCAGAAGCTTTTTGTCGTGATGATTTTCACATAGCTGAGAAATAGCATTCCGAACTCTCTGAAATCTGAACAGAGTAAGTTGTTGTCTTGAATTATAGACTTTCTATCCTACAGTCTGATATCATTAAGTATTCCACTCTCTTCTCAGTAGTATTGTGTAAACATGGCTGCACTGATTAATGGCTAAATCTGTGGCATACTGGCTCTCAACCCATAGTGTGCCTTCCTAGGGAAATGTCAAATCCAGTTTTTTTCAAGATTTGCTGCATAAGTGTGCCTGCAATTTAAATATTTTGTTGCCTTGTGCTAGGGGTGGAACTGCTGGAATCCTCCTCTGAGGATATATAACAAATGGTGGGGTCCAAATAGAGCCTGTCAACTCTAGTCTTAGGAGTGAGAAGACACTGGCAATTGCAGTGGGATAAAGCTGTCAGGAAAGTCCACTGAGAGCTGTTTGCACTGGAAAGGTTGGCTTGTTCTGCCCCAGTTTTCTGAATACAGGTCAGAGCATTTGGTGCAAAGGGAAAATGTGTGTAAATACAAGTTTCCTTGTACAAGAGAGGGATCATGTAACCTCCTGTGTGTCGTTAGGACTCCCTGTTTGATCAGACACCCAACCAGCAAGCACTGGCTGTGTTGCTGAGTGGGGTTGTCACTTGACTTTGCATTTCACTGCCTGAATTTCACTGTGTGGTTTGCAGCACCAGGGTGCACCTCTCAAAGGTTTGTGTTTGGTGGCTGCACAATCTCCTGATGGCAGGATGATTTGCCCAATATTTTTGTTTAAAAAGGTATCGTAAAAGAAAAATGTTTGAGCATAAAAATAATCTAGTTAAGATGCTTTGGAACCAAAGTGTTGTCCCAAGGCCAAGTGCATATCTGTCTTAATCGCATCACTTTTCCTCAGTGACTTGAGTTTGGCAAGGGAAAGAGTTACTTGTTTCCCTATGTTTGTGTTCATTTGGAAAGGAATCTGCAAAGATCATGCAATCAGAAAACTACCCTTCAGGGTGGCTGGTTCCAGCCCCCACAGCTGTCCAGTACCTACAGCCATGTCTGGAAGCCACAGGTGTTATATACCTCATCTGTGCAGGTAGACTGCTTGCTACCATCACCCTGCCTGTGCTCACAAGCTTCCAGGGAACATCGCAGTGGGCATCCGTAAGCCAGCTCAACAGCTTGAGCACAAACTCACAACATTACAGTTACAAGCTTTGTGAATGGTTGAAGTTCAGGCAGAGAAACCATTGGCCTGTCTATACCCCTGTGTACATCTCTATGTAAAACATTCCAGGGATTCTTGAAAGACTTTCTAACCCTCAGGATGGAAAGATTCAGCCCATCTTTTTGAAGACGTGTCATTCAAAATGCCTGACATAGTATCATGCTGCATGGAACAGATGCATCTTCAATTTGATAACAAGTTGCTGTGTACAAATTGTTAAAGAATTTGGCTTTCATTTAATATTCCAGATTATATGGTTTGATGTCATCCAGAAACATCCTAGCAGAGTTTGTAATTTTTGGTTAGTTCAGAAGTTTTTTATAAAGAGAATTTTCTTTGATGACCTTACACAGATTTGTGCAGTGAATAATCAGAAATCTGGTCCTCAGCCATTCTGAAAATCTCTTTGAGACACTGAGATGCTGATTATGATAAGTACTGTGTGGGAATGTGAATAGTTTTTCGGATATTGACATGCCTTTTTATCTTTCAAATACTTAAAATCTAGTGTGCATTGGCCAGATTACTTCCTTTCAGAAAATAATAATGAGCAGGAATGGTTGTGCTGAAAACTAGACCCTCTTTTCACTGTGATTTTTACTCTTGTAACTTCAGATTTCTTCCATGAACTTTGCTTTTCTATTATTTTTTTTCCTGTAGCATTTCTCCTAAACTCAGTTCTGGAAAATGCTCGATTTTAGAAAGCTGCAGACTTCTGTTAAAGGTTTATCTGTTATTAGTGTCGAGAAGATAAAATTTACAACAGCTTCAGCAACTCGGAGTGTCAAATGCTGAAGTTTTAAGGGGAGTTCCCAGTTACGTGGCTGTATTAACAATTGTGAAAATACTCAAGTTCCAGAAGCTTTGTGAAAGAGACAGTTGCTATATTAAGATAATAAGTGTTCTTTGCAATTTTTGGAGGTGATTAAATTGTGTTTTATTAATTTGTTAAAGGAAAAACTATGTAATCTAATAAAAAGATAGTTTCAAATAATTTTCTTGCACTTTCCCTCGTTGACACTAGATGGTGCAGTAAGCTCAGAATCCTTTGATCTGCAACTACAACGCTTCTGTGACATGCTGTGGAGGTTTTTCTTCTATGGCTGAGAAAGTGCTAATTCAGTAAAAAATGCCTTGTTAGAAATTAGAGGCCTTTTGAATCGTTGGTGTGTTGGGAAATCTGAATACAAGGCAATCATACCTGAAATTCAGACATGCCAGTTCTGTCTCTAAATTAAATGCTCCTCTCTTTCCCTTCCTCCTAGGAATAGAGCTAATCAGTGTACATTAAATGAATGATAACTCTGACTTCTAAATGAACTTCGTTAGTTTTATTGTGATGTTAGATTTATTTTTGTTTTAAGTATAATCCACTTTCTTTAGATAAGCCTAAAAGTAAAAATCCACGTAAGGATCTTGCATCTCCTTGGTTGCCTGAACATTTTAAGTATCAGGTTGTTCCAACTATTGTCTCCATTTCCTAATTTAATGCTAGGTTTGAGTGAAAGAATCAATGGCAGTTGTTCAAAAACAAGTAGCCAGGTAAATTACTGTTATTATCTTAGCCTAAGATACGTTTAAACAAGGAAGTTCAGAAACCTCTTCAGTTGCCTCCTGTTTCATGGCCTCACTTTCCAGAAGGGAAGGAGCTGCTCTGGACACTCCTCCTTTTCTTTCCATCCCAGGGTGCTGTCCTGCAGCTCAGCAGGGTTGCTGACAGCTTATAGGAAGTCAAGATTAGTGAAATTACTTTCCAGTAGAGAGAGGGGAAAACCATCTCCACACGGAGCAAATAGGCAATTCACTTCTCGGTGTCCAAAGTTAAGGTTATACAGAAATTGAAATTTGTGCAAATTGCTTTTCCATTGGAGGAGATTTGCTTCTCCCATCACCACAGCACACAATTCCATTTGTTCTTTCCCCTTGATGATGGCAAAACCCCCCTATCTTACCCATCACTTGAGATTCTCTGTACCTAGTGGGGAAAAGCTGCTTTATTTCTTCTCCAAGCCAGCTCTATCTCTTCTCCAACTCCCACCTTCTGGTAAGCGTGTGAAGTGTCCTCTGCACGCCTATCATTCTGCTTTTTATACGCCTGGGTGCAGGAAGGTAATTCCTGGGAAGACTCCTGGAATTTGGCACACCCTCTTTTCTGTCTGTAATGAAACAGCTTTTTTCATCATTTCCAAAGCCTGAGTCAGACCTCGCTACAGTGGTTGCTGCACTTGTCTGACAAATTAACAAAGATGGCGAAAGAGACACTGAGGATGAGCCTGGGATGATTAATTAATCTGTGAAAAATGTTTTAGCCTGAGCTTCCTGGAAACTGTCATAAAGAATAATTTTCTGTGTCTAAAATGTAGATTAAGAGCTATTTATTTCATGAATTAACATTGACTTCAATAACAATTGAGTTCTAAAGACAATTTGGATAAATAAGGTCAAAATGTTCTACACCATTTTTTTTTCAGATGCAACGGTTCCATTTTTTCAATTTGATAAATTTGGGGACTAATTGTTTTATTATTAAATTCTGTATAAAATCCAAAGTCATGCACTGATCACAGGTACTGTGAAAGCAGCAAACTCCAAGACTCTCATGATGTTGCAGTGGATCACGGGAGGTGTAGATTAACTCAAGATGTTGCTGCACAGGGCTGCAAAACAACAGTAGAAAATACAATCAACAGGCCTGTGTAGCTCTTTTAAATGAGCAATTGCAGGGAGGTTCTCTGTTCCTGTAGTTGCAAATACCTCTAGCTACCAGGGAAGCAGATTTACACAGGAAAAGCGGGTTGCTGCAGCTTTCAGCATTATTACCATGTCTGATACTCCTGCGTAAATACAGGTCCTAGTGCTTTTGGGGGGGATCATCTAACTGTGATAAGAAACCCCATTTATTTTTCCAGAGGTGCTGATTGTTCTTAGTTCCTATTACTGAGGAAGAAGCCTGCGTTAGAGGTGAAGTTCAGATAGGGAACAGAAGAAGATAAGGCTGAATTCGTTTTAATTTCTTTTGTTCAGGCATGACAAACAGCTGAGGCTGTGCCTTAGCACAGGCTGTTCCTCCAGAGCAAAGAGACCACATTTCAGAGGCTCTTAAGAGCCATGGAGGACTGTGAGAGGCTGATGCTTTGTTATATGTCAGGAACAGAAGCCTGAACTTTTCTCTTGCATTTTCAAAATTAATTGGGGTTATACAGAGGACATATTAATGTATGCATGGATATATTAGCAAGCCATCTAAAATTTAATCTTGCATCCTTTGCTTACACTGACTGCATTTCTTAAGTATAGCTAATCTGCATGAAGCATTTTTTTTTTTAGCCCCAGGGTAGCTCAGCCCAGTAGCAATGATCTTATAATAATCCTTTTGATCTCTGGCCTGGTAGCATCCTAGCTTTTGTGGTTTTGGGTTGGGTTTTAATTTTTTGGTATTTTTTTTCCCCCCTCTGCTTTTTAATATGCAGCTATTGGCAAAGCCCCATACTGCAGTCAGTGAATCAGCGAATGAATTCCACTGAATATTCAGGAGGTTGCTTCATTAAGATACAACACTTGTTACACGTTTAATCATGTGCTGCTTTTCTCTTATCTCTTACTGTAACAGCAGATAAGCATATATCATAGATCGGTATCTGTGATCTATGTTTTTTAATATAAAAAAGCAATCGGATTAAAGAGAGACAAAGGAAACACACAAATGTGCCTACGCTTGTTCTTGCTCTTAGAGAAGTGGCAAAAGTAGCTCTGAATTTTTATTTTATTTCAATTTGTTTCAAGGCAAAATAAGCTGCTTATAAGTTAGTATTCTGAAGAATATTTTGTATCTCAACTTCATGTGGGCAGGAATGTTTTCTGTTTTTGCAATCCTTGTCTTACTCTGAAGAACATCCTAAAATGGTACAAAATTTGAATGTTACTGGGAAGAATAGATACTAAGGAAGAATAGTTTTTTATTTTTGTCATCATACCTAAGTCTGTTGGTTTGGGTGCTGGATTTTTTACCTTTGATTTCTGATTGATGGCTTTCCACATGATTTATGTTGTTGCAGACAGTATCTTGTTATCTTTCTGTCTTCTGACAGAATTAAAAAAGAAAACAAATAAAATTGCTTCTGTCAGTGGGTGATTTAATTGCAGAAATCTCGGCAACTTAAGGTAAACCTCAGGCATTGTAGTCCTTTATTTTTTGTCCAAATAAATGGTGACCTCTAACAGACACAAGCAAAGCAAATTCTGACAGTATCTACCAACCCCTTATATCTTGTTAAATTTGCCCAAAGAATAAAGAACAGAATTTTCAAAGGAATTTGAAAATATTTTCAGGCTATGGACACTGTTTACTTTATAGTTAATTAGGTGTTTTATCTTTTATTCTTTTCAGATAGATTTCTCCTTAAGGATACTC
>VZTO01006056.1:8554-24440 GCA_013400615.1 Syrrhaptes paradoxus | reverse complement strand
TTTTTGGGGTTTTTTTTTTCAGTCTGATATATTGCAGATATTTCTGTCTATGTCTCTCACTTATTATCAAGAAAAAGAGAGATTGCAGGAATCCTTTTTCTCCTTGGCTTTCTGTAATGTTTTGCATGGTACTAGTCACTCCTTGCTTTCTTGTAATTCGTTGAGCTATTTTTTTCCTTGATATACTGGCCTTATGAAATACTCATAGAATATGAGAAACAGAGAGAGATATACTAAAGGTGGTGGTTTTTTCCAGCTGAAATAAATGAAATACATTCAGTAAATCCATGGAATCACTACTAGATGCTACAGACATAAGATCTGTACATTCTCTCCATTCCTTTCTTCGAGTCCAAGACTATCTGTATATTTGTAAAGTATCTGTAATGATGTGTGCCACCCTTCCAAAGTGTTTTGTGACCTACCGATGAAAAGTGCAATAAAGCATCTTGACGTTATTAGTCAGACTGTAAGAGGAGGGATTTTTCTCAGAGATGTCAGACAGGTTTAACACCAGTTGTTTCCCTAAGCTCAGTAGCTGAAATGCCCTTCTGTCAGACTTCAGCTACTCCTGCCACTCGGGAATGTACTCTGCATTTTAAATGAAGCATTAAACTGCCGTAATACCTCTTCACTGAGGAATATCCAGATAATTCACTCACTCAGTTGAAGATATATGCGTTCATACATCCGTTGATATGACACATCTAACATGTTCTGGCTTTTGTCAGCATCAGGTGTAGAACAAAGTACAAAACAGAAGTCTGCAGCTCAAGGGGCTCAGGATGGGTGCAGCGTCCAGCACGAAGAGGACAGAATCTGTTTAATCAGGTTTTATGGAATAGCTTCTTGGCAGCCTGACTAAGAAGCGCTTAAGCTAATACACATTTTGTTTCCAAGTGGTTCCTTTTCAAACTCCTGTTTCTCATGGCTCTTATTTCATCTTGCTGTAATGTAGTTTTGTGGATTGTGGAGCTATGAAAAAAAGGAACAGAATTTTGACATTTAAAAGAAAAAAAAAAGATCTTTCTGAACTGT
This sequence comes from Syrrhaptes paradoxus, assembly GCA_013400615.1. Classification (NCBI taxonomy): domain Eukaryota; kingdom Metazoa; phylum Chordata; class Aves; order Pterocliformes; family Pteroclidae; genus Syrrhaptes; species Syrrhaptes paradoxus. Next base: position 23,402 of record VZTO01006056.1, on the reverse strand, counting down.
TCTGAACTGGCTATTATTCTCCAACTCTTCAAGAATCTAGCTTAAGAGTTTTAGAGTTTATTGTTGTGTATCATCTTGGTATCAATAGCTAATTGAGACTTCTCAAAGATGTTCAAATGGAAAATGTTTTCTTTGCCATTTGGTTTCTTTCAACGTGTCTGTTTCAGCAGATCATGTTACTTGCTTTCTGATAATCTTTTGAAGACACTGTTGCTACTGAAGCTGATGCAATTGGGGAAAATGTCAAAATATAGGCAGCAGGCTTGATGACTCAGGGGACTTTTTTAAGATCTGCACTGTTTACTAAGGTGATTTCCCACCGTACTTTTTGCTGTTCCTGTGCTATTGTTTTCCTTTTCCCTAGTTAATCACTGTACCTTTTTCTGATTTGCTTTCATGATCCATTCCTGTATTTCTCCTTTAGGTATTTCTTCATTACTTTTCTGTTCTATCCATTCCCGCACCTACACATGTAACTTTTTGTACTGTGAGCCACCCACAAAGTACCAGCTTGTACCAGGTAGCTGTTAACATGTAATGATTGATGCCTTTCATGCTCAAGACAGTAGCACTCTTATTGATCACTTTGCTTTTTGGCTGCTTTGAGAGAGCAGGAGACATGGTTCTCCCTGTCTCCCCTTTGTTGTACATGACCTTTTATGAATTGTTTGTGTTGATTATTCTTACTGCTGGAAGGCGGGTTTTCTTCCCCTTAAGCAAAAGCAATGTGAAACGCACTTGAATGCTGTCAAGTCTAGTGGATCACAGCTGCCTGCTGAAATGGCAGCACTCTGGGCAGCTTTTATCCTACTAAGACATACAGAAACTCTGAGCCACAGCAGATGCAATTGATTTTTTTCAACCAACAGGCTCAAGCACAACAAATTGCATCTGTTATCTTCCAGATGTGAACAGAACTTTTACATGTATAAGAGCTAGAAGTTAGCTTTTTAGGTTCAAGTGTGTTATGCAGAAAATGACCACATTCCCAAGGAAAATGTACGTAGCTGTTTTTTTCAAAGCCTCCCTTCCACCACAGTTGCAATAAACATTGACCTGGGTTCCTGTATTGGATTTAATCAGCCTTTATTAGTTGAAGTTTGTGCTTCCAAATAACAAATTCATTAAACCTGATAATCAACTTAATAAAATTATTATAATTGTTAACATGACATTGGAGAGGCTGAAAAGAGTAATGGTGTTTTCAACAAATAAAGAAATTTCTACTTTGAAGTCAGTGTCACAAATTGTGTCTTTGATCAAATAGATGAGCAAATGCCAAGCGGTGAAATAGAATTTTCAGTGATAGCACATAGCGTGTGAGTATAAAGGCTTATATTAATTACTGGGAATTGGCCAGAATAGCTCAAAGTTAACAACTTAACACTCTAGGAGTGTTAATGTCATAAACCAACTTCTAAAGATCACACTTGCATCTGATTTCTCATTCAAATTGCTGCCGTTTCCTCTTTAGCAGTTGTTAGGCAGTTGGTTTCCTTCATTATTTTACATTAAATCTGAAAACTGAGCAGATCTGAACTGAATTAGAGGTCCCAGCTGAAACTGGGGTTTTTTTCCTAATTATTATGTTCATAATTTTACTTCTGTTTTGAAAAGGCATTATTTTTTCAGTATCTTGGAGATTTAATATTTACTTAATTCAAATGGGAATGAGTACAGTAAAACACAGACAAGGGTGTTTCTACATTGCTTATGCATTTCTAATAGATGCAATGTCAGAGAAAGGCTGGAAAACTGGCTCAAGAAATCTCAGTTAAAATACCCAAGACAGATTTCTGTTTCAGAAAGTGCTATTTACCTACAGATACTGTCATTACTGAATTTTAATTCTATCTCTATTTTGGAGTGTAAACTGGGCCACAAGGACTACTAAACGCTTGTACCTCAAAGACATAAATAAATAGAGCTGCATGTATAAAGGCAACCATCAACCAGGCAGAGCATCACATCAGTATTTATGTTTCTAAACGGTAGGAAAAAGTGTTGAGCAAAGTGGTAGAGCATCAGCATGTCAACCTGTTATTACTGTCAAAAAACTGAAGTGCTGGGATTCCTTTGGAGAGTATTCTCCTTCAGCACCTCACATATTGAGGATTTCCACATTTATGCCTTTGGAGGGCTGTGTGTGTCTGTGCTTAGGGGCCATATCTTCCTTGTTGGGAGATCTGAACAGTCAAACTCCTTATACAGTGTAGCTGCAGAGAAGCAGGATAGGTATATTTCCCAGTACAGATTTATCTTTCAGACCAGAATGACTTAGAAACTCTACATACTCAACTGGAGCATCAAACAACCATCAATAGAGCCACTGAAAACCTACATATATGTCTTTCCATAAGTTTTCATATACTGACTTTATCACCACACCTTTTCTTCTCATGCTGTCTTGTGGAAAAAGAAAAAGGGGCAGGAGAAGGGCAGGGCTAGCACTATGCTGTTGGAGTTTACAGCACGAGGTTTTTATAGGAAAACGTATTTTACAGATAGTTGAGTGTGAGGAACCATGAGAATGGAGGTTGGCAGGGAGTAGCTGAAATGCACAGAGGTACATGCAGCCAGGGGGAAAGGGGCACAAACTCATAAAATGATAAGGGGGAAATTTGAAAATGCTTTAGAGGCTACATTTTGCTAACTGACAGCCTGATTTGACTTTGTAATTCTTTAACTGCTCACACCCAAACCATCAATTTGTCTGCAATATTATTAAAATGTATTTCTTTTGACAGTATGGTAATATTAGGGGTGAATAAACTAGAGTATCTGCCATGAGCCTGCTATCACAGCGTGCATAGACATCATCTCACTTTTTCTGTTTTTTAACTCAGGTATAGCTGTGTTAATACTGATAACTGGCAATTGGAACCCAGGTTTTACTCAAGTTATTCAATTAAGCTGAAATAGCTTGTAATGTAGTGCCATAATTGTAGCAGAGGCATCATTGGAGGATGGTAAGTAGGTGAGATGCTAATTAAATTCTTCTGAACTTCAGTAATTTAATATTCAGAGGAGGCTGAGCCCATATAGTAGCTGCTCATTGCATTGCCACTGGGGAATACAGAGGAAGAAACCTTAACAAAAATAGCAGCTGCCAAATGATTTTTACTGGACTTGTCTGCCTGAAACTTGGGGTTTGTTAGTGTTGCTCCCCCATTCTTGATACAAACACCATGGGTCACATCTGTCTGTGGGTGAACTCTTTGCAGACTTCAGTAAGATCATGTGTGGGTGGATAAATACAACATTTTCCCAAATACTGCAAACCCAGGGATGACGGTTTTGTTTATATATAATCTTGAAAAGCCAGATTCTTTTATATTCAGGCTTTTGGGAAAAGTAGGCTTCAGCCTAATTTAAGCAGGAATACAGCTCCCTTTGATTTTCAAAGGTCTGTAAGCCACAAACTCCTTTAAATTCTTTTTGAGAATCTCATCTGATAATAAAATGAGAGGTGTGGGAGAGGATGAAATACCTCCGTTCTTGCAGTCACCGCTCTGTAGCACAGCTTAGAATGTCTTATCTTTGCTACATCAAGGTTATTGACCAGGTTATTAACGCAGTCCTTCCAGGACCCTGAATACTTCAAAGCAAATATTCCACTGCCCTTCTCGTTATAGCTATCAATAATGATCTAAGCAAGACTGGTCCAGAGATTCCTCCCTAGATGCATATTCTTTCCAAGCCTCTTAATTCAATCTGAATGATGATGATGATAATTTAGGTTATAGTATTACCCAGGGGCTATGATTGTAGTGCAGGGTTCCATTGTCCTAAGCACTACACAGACAAGGAAAAGCTTAAATGTTGTGATACCAGGGAGCTGCCCAGGCTAAAACCTGGGCAGAAATTAATAGGAATCCCTGTGTAAATTCATATTTTATCTACTAATCTTTCTACTATAATCAAATTATATCTACTTTTTAACTCTTGTATAATTCCTTTGTAATTTATTTAGCTGGAGATGTTCATATCTCAAGGCTGAATTATAGACCAGTGCTCGCTTATTACATTTATTGGCTTTTTCCCATTAGCACTGTGCTGATGTTTTGCATCTCACCGAGTGAGAAACACATGGACAAATATACACATTTTTTAAAAAAGAAACCCCTGGTGTTAATTGAAAATGGTTCTCAGAATATAGATTGCCCTTTTAACTAAAGAGACCTAAACAGTAAGAATATGCCGTGATTGCCCGTTGTAGAAATGAACCCCCTAACTAAACTAACATACCACCACTTACTTAATGTGTTAATTAATTAATGTCCTTGATTTAATTCTCCACATGAGCTGAACTGAGTGGATGAGTGTTACTATACTTTCAATTAGATGGGTCTTTCAACATAATTTTCATCGTAATGGTTAGTATAAATGAGTTTTCTTAATTATGGTAGGGTGAATGCTTCATTAAGAGGCTTGAGATACATTCTAACAGTGTCTGGCCCATCCTTGTGGGGATCCTTTGTTCAGAAGGACACCCATCTCCACCTCTCTTCCTACAAACTCTTTCTGCTGATGTTTGTTGGCCTCTTAGGTGTGATATTGAAGACCTATGGTAAGTAGATGGTCTAATCTGAATTCTCCATAATATTATTTATTAAAGCACTACAGTTATTATTTAGTGATGGATTTAGTATTCTGACATTGCCTTCTGGGAGTGCTGGTGGAGGTCACCATGGTGTACAGTAATTCTGTTCTCTGGCAATGTCTTGGGGGCTGCAATGGCATTTGAACGTGTGATAAGATTTTATTAAGAAGAAATAAGGTAACAGTTTGCTGTTAGTGCAACACTTTTTGGAATGTTAAAGGCAGAATTTGCAAAAGTCCTTTTACTCTTGAGATGCTTTCTCTTCCCCTAGAATTGTCGGTTTGCTTGGGCAGGCCCTGTCTTTCCCAGCTTTGCTTTCCCTCTAAGATATGTGGTCTCCTGAATATTTTGACATATTTTCCTGAGGGGAAGGAGAAGTTTCACTTGTTACAGCATGGTGGTAGAGGCTACCCAGGCAGCTGCATCTTGCGGCTGAGTCTGGGGCAAGAATGAGCATTTGAGTAAAAATCTCAAAGGTGGAGAATCATAGAATCATAGAATGGCCTGGGTTGAAAAGGACCTTAAAGATCATCTAGTTTCAACCCCCCTGCTGTGGGCAGGGTTGCCAACCACTAGAGCAGCCTGCCCAGGGCCCCATCCAGCCTGGCCTTGAACACCTCCAGGGATGGGGCATCCACAGCTTCTCCGCAGCAATCTGTGCCAGTGCCTCACCACTCTCTGCGTGAAAACTTTCTGCCTAATATCCAACCTAAATCTTCCCTCTCTTAGTTTAAAACCATTCCCCCTCATCCTGTCACTGTCAAACCCTGTAAATAGTCGCTCCCCCTCCTGTTTATAGGCTCCCTTCAAGTACTGGAAGGCCGCAATGAGGTCTCCCCAGAGAAGAAAGGAAATAATATTTTTAATGTTTTTAATCCTATTCCTATCCCCAATTTAGCTTTTCGATGCCCTTTATCTACCCTGCGACTCACACTTCACGCTCATTTCACAAATATTACACCACAAATAAAGATGGGGAAAGTTCTGGGAGCATTGGACAATGGTGTTGCCTTGTTAACATCACTAAAGGACTGGTGTAGGTGCAGTACCAGGCCATGCTGACCCTGGGCATTCATGATATATTTCATCCATTGTCAACTATTTTTCTGAAGTGTTAAGGTCATGGAGTAGGAATCTACCACACATTTGCCCTCATTGCCTTGTATTATCAATGTTGGCAGCTCTTTTGCAGCTTTGGGAAGGTTGCAGGGATCCAAACAGCTCTCCTCGGAGCTCCCAGGATGGTGGATGTGCATCAGAGACAAAACCTCCTGCAAAGAACTGTATCTGCTTGGTACAGTCTGTTTTACAGAGATATAAGTAAACTTGCAGTTGGGGTCACTTAACTCTAGATTTTTAAGAGTTGGTGGTATTGTCTATTTGCAGAAGAAAAAAAAAGGTAGACCAAAGTCTTTCTCTCGTACAGGTAGTATTTATTATATAGAATAATATGACTGATGGGTAGTCAATAAAAATGTGCAGTGTCACGGCTGTTCCATTCAGAGAACTGGATAGCAGCAAATGTTTTTTAGAAAAAACTGTTTTTTTCAGTCTTTTAAGAAACATTAGGGATGATCTTGGGACTTACACAATGGAAAATCAGTGCTAGATACTTTTAATGAGATAAATGTAATGGGATTAGAACAAACAGGAATAGCTTCTGTAACAGAAAAACAGGTTTCTTTTAATGGAATCTCTGATAGTGTCAGTAAATTAGTAATAAGTGGAAAAGAGGCTGAAATCATTTATTTGTATTTACTAAATAACTTTGAAAAAGTCTCATCACTCTAAGCTGCTAATGAAAGAAAATATTTCTGAAAATAAAATTCTTGGGAAGACTAGAATCTAAGTAATCAAAACAATTGAGATAAATGAGTGGAATATTTGCAGTTTGGCAAAAGGGAAACTAAGCTTATTCTAAGACAACCTGGGCCAGGGAAAGTCTAAACACATTTTGAAATCTCTCTGCAAATGGGCTGTAGAAATACAAATATTGTAATTATTTATAAGGAATATAGCTAGACAGGCACAGGGCAATTTGCAGATGGCCCATAATTATTCTGGACAGTGAAAACAAGACAAAGCTGTAAGGCATTTCAGATGAATTAAACAGATCTGGACAAATAGGCAGATGATAAAATATTATTTTGAAAAATATGCATATCTACAATGGAAAGGGAAATGTAAATCCCTGATACATATTTAATTAACTGAATGTTTTAGAAATGGCTTATAGCTTTGTGGACAAATCTTTAAAGACAGTACTGTCTGAATTCCCAAAATGTTTACAAATGAATGGCGAAAATCAGGAACTGAAATGCTAAAAACGTTTTCATGCCATGTGGATGCTCCATCCCTGAAAGTGTTCAAGGTCAGGCTGGATGAGGCTTTGAGCAACCTGGTCTAGTAGAAGGTGTCCCTGCCTATAGCAAAGGGATTGGAACTCAATGATCTTTATGGTCCCTTCCAACCCAAACTGTTCTGTGATGATTCTATGATTCCATAAAGCTTTTAGAAATGGAAGAAGAAGAAAAGGAAATACACAGATTGCAATGGGGAAATAAAAAAGTTATTTTTTAATGTTTTCTGAACAAAATACTGTATTAGGCCATGTTGCTGATTTTTGCCTCCTCTGATTTTCTTCCCGTTTGATTATTTTCAATCAAATCTGAAAGAGGTCAGTCACTGAAGAGAAATTACCACGACTTCCGTAAAAAGAGGTAACCAAACAGAGGAAGGGCGTAGCATGAACTTATTTTGTTTTAGACACTAGTGAATCAATCCAGATAAGTATGAAAGGTGTCAGAGTGAGAAAGAGAAAAAATGTGAGATTTCCACCACAGCAGAAGCTTCTATTGGAGCTAATACCTTACCATCAGAATTTAACACCACAACTCAAAGCCGTAGGAAAGGAGGTCTTGTTTTTTCTGCTGCTCATGGGTCTATTTGTTTGAAATCTGGAAATATTTTATGAGAACATGAAAAATCAGGACCTTTTAGATAGGAGATTAAAAAGGCAGAACATATGAAACATATGCAACTGTGCAGATGGATAGGAAATTATATGCTAGTAAGATTTTCAGTTAAGCTGTAGAGTACAGTGCCTAGTGCTGTCCCATAGGTCTCTCTCTGATAAAACAGGTCTCTGTTTAATAGGATGTAATAGCCTGTCGTATATAACCTTTTCAAGGTTGTGCAAATTGGAAATGCCAGAAATCTGCTAGCTCAGTGTTAATTTCTAGAATCTGCAGAAGGAAAACAAACAGCTGCAGTGTTTCAAATTCCTTCTCAAGAGGTGAGTTAGGCACACTAACCTGTGACATGGACTTAAAACTTGCAAGTTGCTTAAAAGTAATAATGGTTTTACTTGTTTTATTTTTCATTCCTGGACTCAGAGGTCTTTTGGTAACTGAAACTATGTGAGTATGTTACTCTGTAAAAAGACGGATTTTCCCATAATTATATGTCTGCAGTTGACGAGAATCTCAAAAAAATGAATACTGGCATCAGTGACAGTATGATCTTAAATGCTTCATAGAGGGGGAACATGATGTATTGTTTTCAGTTCTTTACAGTTCACTCATGCATAAGAACCTGCTATTTTATGGTGTGTTTTTATACCAGAGATATATGCTCATTGTACAAATCAAAATAAAGTGTCATGCATGTGTATCACTTGAAACTTTACTTGCAAATTTTATGATGTATTTCTGTCATGCCCTTAACAAAGCTTTAATATTTTTCTAACAAATGGATCATTGAGAAGGAATCGCATTTGGAACATTCTTGTTACCTTTCTGCATCATTGACTGATGAGATCATACAGGGACTGAGAGAAACAAAACATATTTTAGTTGAAGTAGTCTGGTTGCCTGCTAGTTTCATTTTGTAAAATCTGTTGATAATCATCTTGTTAAGTTCCGTGTGGACTTCAAAGTCCTAAATAAATGGAAAGAGTGAACTTCTGATGTCACCTTAGGAGTCACACAAGTTAGTGCACAATGTCACTCACTCCAGAGTTACTGCTATAGAGCAAATTATAAGGTTTTTCCTGTCAGTTTGCTTGTTTAAAGAAAACCAACCAAACAAAAAAAAGATGATCCTAAAAGGTGGTGAAACCTTGTGGGTTGCTGTACAATTTGAACTTTATCTTATTCTAGATGCAATCTGCTGAAATTAAAAAACAAGTTGATATCTTCCTAAAATATTTAAGGAGTTGTATCATGTTTAAATATGGAAAAAAAAGTATTCCTTTTTTTTGGTCTTAAGTGACCTGGCTGCAATAAAACTATGCTTTTCATTAAAAAAAATCAATACATGTGTATTTATTGTCAGAAATCATAGCTTAAAGCTAAGAATCTAAATACATGTAGTGTTCACCAGGAGTACAGATGGTGACATTTTTAACAGTAAATTTGACACAAAAAACTATTTCAGTCTTACCTTAAAACTCTCTGTTGTTCCAAGTCAAAGGCAAAAAAAATTTCATTTGAATAAAGGAGAAGAAAAAAAATCAGAAATAACAGTGTTTTGTATTGACATTTTTAATGTAAGGTTTGTTTTGGAAAAGTCAAAACATTTTATTTCAAAGCTGCCAAATAATTTTTGACTTTTCTTTTTAAACTGGCATTCCAAAAGGGAACAAAATATTCAAAAGTAAGCATAGCAAAAGAAATAATATTCACCCTTCCAGATAAAAACTTTTGTATTGGACTGAATTAAATATTTCAGGTCTACTTGACCTGATTTCTATCTTTGTTCAGTTATTGAATGAATAATCCGTTATTTACACAGGTTTACATGGAATATGTGACAAAACATGTATGGACTTTCTGACAACACATTATTTCAGAATCTTTAGTTTTATTTGTGAAGATACCGAATAAAAGTTACCTTCACACGTTAACTACAGACAATTTCCACGGTGAGTGCTGTGACCTCTAGAATAATAAACTCTCTCAGTGTATGCAATGAACCATCTATGGCTGACCTTGTCAAAATATGCAGTTTTGCCACATAAATACTGCATTCCCATTCTGCTCTTGGCAGGATATGCTGGGTTTCTTGACAAATGTTCATGAGACACCCTCCTCTCCCGCAAAAAAACCCAGAAGACACTCACTTATCATCTTGTCACTGAGGTTTAAAACTGTTTTTAGGAATGTTCAGCTGTTTAACGTTGCACATTTATGAGGCTTTTTAAAGACAAGTCATCAAGGTGTCCTTCCAGCACCATGGTCCAAAGGATAAGGAAAATATGGCTTGGAAGGGAGGGATGAGATGTGCCATTTCTGCCTTTCTTTAAGTCCAGAGTAAGTGGAACAAGTCTCTTGCTTTGATATCCATATATATAACAGGGGAATATAATTAAGTACTGTATTTGGGAATGCACTTGAATACATACAGTTTTAAATTTTTATGCCTCAGTTTTTCAGTCTTCAAGGTTTCCAGCTGAGGCATCTGGTGTGATGACAGCCACTTCTGAGGTCAAGGCGATACGTGTTCAGGCAGTGGGAAGGCTGTGTAAAAAAGTTCCTAACAGATATCATATATGGTGTACTCCACAGCAGCTTGAATACAAATCTTGGAATTACCCATTCATAGTTCTGTGCTCCTCTGCTGTGCCACAGTCTTTGGTTTCAGTCCTTCCCTCTCTTCCTCCACTCACCCTTCAGCAAATGAAAAAAGACAGGATTAAAATTAGCTCAGAAAGGCTTTCTAAGATCCAATCTTCTGTAAATAATACTTGGTTCTACTTACAGTACGGTATAAATTAAAACTTCTTGTATTTAGAGTCAAAGGAAATGACAAACTTTTTCTTTTTACATTTATAACATACCTTGTAATTAATTACAGAAGATGTAGAGATTATACTCTGACAAGTACTTTATAAAATGTCATGAATTGTTTGCCTGAGTCACCTTTTATAGACTTTAACTTTCTAAATAATTTGTTGTTTAAAAAAATTCCTCTGTGTATGATAATAATTATACATCCCTGCTCTGTCATGACATTTTGAATTAACCACAGTAAGGAAAAAATTGAGAATGAGCCAGGCAAAATACAACCCTTGTCAAGTGTGAGCAAGTTTTTTTTGGAATGGGGAAAAAAAAGATGGTCAAATAACAAGTGATGAAAGCATCAAACCCAAAGTGTTTAATATTATCCTTTGTTGTAACTGTGTGCATGCATAACTCTTACTGGGCATATCTAGTTTTTGGCAGAAGTCCTGATTAAAGTCAATGGGGAGTTCAGCCTAAATGCTGTGTTATTGTCCACTACCTGGAATATTGTCAAAATTGCATAAACAATGTGCCTTTTTAATTAGGCACCTTGTGTGAAGTAGAGGTTCAAAAGGCATTTTACTGATATGTTTTAGAGGAAAAAATCATCTATGGCACAAGAGGCTTAACTGTATGTGTAACGTGTTATGTTTGGTTACCTTTCATTTTGTATAGATAAGAGGGAAAAGGGTTTAAAATGGGGTTATCCTGAGGGAAAAGCTTTGGAGGATTCCAGTTCAGGGTCTTTTTTAGGATTTGTTTGACATGAATGATTTGCAAAAGGGATGAAACACCTTTTACTGCTTCAGCTGTGATTTCTTAAGCATTGTGCTCAAGTAGCATCCTACATTATGTATATGACATTGCGTGCAATTTATTCAGAAATTCTAATGTATCATAATTTTCAGATGAGTGCACAATTTGATTTCCATCTTTCAAACAGAGATCTTTCTTCATTTGTTCAAAGCTTTCTATCTTATTTAACTTCCTTAGGAAGACTGAAAAGCAGTTGACAGTCATATTTATGTATGTGTGAATGTATATGCATATGTATTCTATAATATATTTGCAAAGAAGTCTAAAATTTTTTTTTTTAAATGAGGGGCTATATATGATTCTTAACTTCAGTGTTTTAAAATAATCCAGAGTTTTTTCCTCATTACAGAGCAGCATGTCCTTCCTTTAGCTAAAACAGCTAGGCAAGTTTCTTCAGAGAGATATGTAGAAAATATGTTTTAACACTGTAACTTCTGTAAGGTAGAAATTAATGCAATGGGTAACACCTACAAGGTGCAGAGCGGGGGTAGAAGTCTTTTATAAAACTGAACAAACGATGCAATGAAAAGAGACTAGGACTGGAAAAAAATGAGGAATTTGTAATAAAAACTGGGGAGAATATGAAAAAGTTATTGTGAAGATCAAGTAAGATATGAGGAAGACAAATAAGAAGGAATAAAAAAGTTGTGTTGTGCTACCAGTTTTAGTGCCATTCTTCTTTACTCTTTCCTTCAAACCCTTTTTTCTAATGTAGTTTTGATTTTGAGACCCAGATGGGAAAAAGTGTATAATTCGGATCTACCTCTTGAATAGTATGAAGCAAATAGGAAGTTACTTGTACAATTCCAGCTGAAACACATCTTCATAATTCTTTTTTTTCTTTCTTTTGGGGCATTATCTCATTTACTATTTCATGCAGTATAACCATGAAGGCTACTCACAGTTTGTCGGTGAGTTACACTCACGTATGTCTTTGCAGTAATAGGGCTTCTGGTTTCAGGTACTACAGGAGAGGACCACACCCTTATTTCCACAGACCATATTGATTGACTGTTAAGTATCAAAAAGGCTAATGATCTGTCATGTCTCTGAAGGCTGTGATAGGTTAGTTTACCATCAAAAATTTAATTCATTCAAGGACATGATGAAAGACCATATAATTTGCTTTCAGCTGCCAGAGAAAATTCTTCCTCAGTTGTAGACCTTTTTGTTCAGTGAGTAGAATCCAAATGGACTTGCACAGGCATTTATTTGAAACTTTTTCTTGTCCTTTGACTTCTTCACCTGGGACATTATTTTGTGGTAGCTTCTTCATAGGCATTAGTCTCTTGGGTATTCTGGGTTAAATTTGTTGAGAAAAGTAAAGTGTACGAGAGATACTCTAGATTACAACAGTGAGAGAATGGCAGGAACAGTCACCAAATGAGAAATGTAAGTTCAAGAAATAATAAATAAATATATTGACTACTACATTGATTTGTTTTGCAAAATACTGCTCTAGTGTGCTATAGCTAAGGTTTTTCCAAAAGATAATCAGGAATAAGATAATAGCTTGGGATGTTCAGAAGAGTTTAGCTGCTCTCTTTAAAAGTGAGTTAGGTTAAACCAGAGTGAAAGCACTCTTATAACTGCTGGGGTGGTTAAATCTGGATGCATAAATTTATGAACACCTAATGAAACCATAAAATGGAAAATAACGCTTTCTGGCTAACTACTGGTGGCCATTAAAATTAATATGCTATGTATAAGCTAATCATTACAATTGACGCTAAAAATATTTTGAAAATACAAAAGTAGGTTGATCTCATGACATCCCTGTGTAGCAACAAAGTCTAATTACACCCTTCTGCTGGTGAAATGGGAAACTGGAAGAGGCACAGAGATCCTAAGAGATTGGTTAGAGCTGATGATGATAACAAGATCAAGAACAGAGTTGCATAGCTTCTTGACCACCCCTTGGCTGGTCATTATGCTTTATATAGTGGGCCACGCAAATAGTACACAGATTTGAAAATAGCAGCATACAAAGGTTTTCCTCTAGCACAATCATATTAGAATAATGATCACAACCTTCAATCAGGGTAAATCCATTCTCTCCCTTTCAGAGCAGAGGGAGGGTCAAGCACATTAAAAAGCTCATTGATTAGATGTCTCTGAGACACATGCTGCTGGGGGATATGCAAACCTCAGTGAAGGATTTCTCTCTGTTGGAACAACTGGTTGTAGAAGAGGGTATTTCTAATATAGATGTTTATTATGAAAAGCGTATTTTCAATACTAGTGTCATTACATGTTGCAATTTAAGGATTAAACCCAAATATTTTTCTTAATATTGTCTGTGTCCCCTGTGAAAGAACTGATGCAGTATATCCAGATTAAGATCGATTAACAATTGAGTGAATTTTGCCCAGCGGCTATAATCGTTGGTTGCCTTAGCAACTTGGTAGATTAAATCATAAGCTAAAATCCAGGGGGTTCAATTAAAAATTCTTGTTGAAATTCAAATTCTTTTGAGGGCGAAATGACCAGTGATTCAATATGCACTTGAGAATTATCAGCGCTGGCTCTGACAGGTTTTCCTTCAGGGTGAGCAATTAAACTGGGTCAATATCATCAGTGCAGCTAGCCATTTGGATGCAGTTTGCAGAAAAGAAATTATCATTGAGACCACCATACNTATACTGATTTTTCAGCTGCTGATTTTCTTGCAATTGTATTGTCTTTCAGCTCTTCCAGCTCTTTTTCTAGTGCCCTGATGACTATTTCTTTGGGTAGATACACTTTTCCCACAATGCTGTTGAGGGAAGTCTTGTTTGTCACCCATCAGCCTTTTTCAGAAATGTCTTTGCCTCACAAAATCACCTCCAGGTAGTCCAATATGGTGCCAAAAAGTGTCAGCACCTAACCATTAATGTGTTGGTTCTAACCTTGCACAACTCTTGCCTTTTGTTCTCCCCTTTGCACAAAAGGAAATATTAGTAGCTAGTGCTTTCTGTCTTCACTTACCCTAATGAAAATTTTTCTTGTCTCCTTACCTTCCATTGCTCTGTCCTGGCACTTACCAAAGACAGGCTATCTGTTGAGACACTGAACATATTCCACCCCACAAAAGGGGAACCCATTTTAAGCAAGATTTTGTGTTTTCTTCCTTTAATCTTCCTTAAAGAGTTAGCACGTCTTTTTCCTCAACATATGGCGCTGACCTCCTTTGTAGACAAAGATGGAACAATGAAGATGAGAGGAAAGGAGGTGCTTCTATTGAAAGAAGGAAATAAGCAAAGTTAAACAGAAATAAGTAGAGAGAGAAATGTTGCTGTAGTGTTCCAGACACCGAGAGAAAAACAGTGTCTACCACTTCTAGCGGTAATGGGGGAAGCCACCCCTTTCACTCTCTGTTTATGTTGCTCCATTACATTTTGGGTTTTGGTGCATTTCCTACATATTAGCAAATCTACAGACAAGATACTGTATAGCTCTTCTGAAATTATATCTTATGCTGAATACTGGTGTGTTTCATAGATAAAAATTATAGTAATCAGAGAAAGGAAACTTGATATAAAATTTATTGGATTGTATAGATAAACCATCATCACTTGGCAGCTGAATATAAAGACAAATCTGAACTCCATGGGGCCCTCTGTCAGCAAGAAATCTTTACATTCATATTTTATTCTAAAAATTATCC